>JABSTQ010004824.1:0-37536 GCA_013358835.2 Ixodes persulcatus | reverse complement strand
GTCATTGGGAGTATGTTGCATTCTTTGTTGGCATTTTGGGTGAAGAAATTGGGAGTGAAAGATTTCACGCTTCAAGCGGTCCTTGCGTGAGGCCTGAAGTTAGCAAATGCAGGTAGACAAAAGCAACCGAAGCGTCAAAGAGTAGATACTGTCTTTTTTTTTTTTTTTTCTTTATTTGTGTCTGCGGATACATGTTCCGCAGAGGGGGTCTAAGGCTAAAGGCACGAATGCCTGACAAGGCCTTAACCCCCTCTTGGCATGCAGCGAGCATCAACATACATATACACTACATCATATACATATAATGCATCATACACATAATACATCATACGCATATAATACATCGTACACATATAATATATCATACTTATTAAGTACATATACATCAAATTCATATAAGCTCAATAGCCAAATCTTAACTCTGCCAAATATACAGTTTACTAGCCTCGACATACCAAAACAGATGAGCACCAGATACATATACGCAACATGATTTAAAGACCAGACCACAACAGTTCCACACAAGTCCAAACGAGATATGACCTGACAAAACTGTAACAAAAAACATAAAGCCACAAAAGAAAGAATCCCAAAATACACACAACATTTTTATACAATAACCTTGTATAGACCGAAAAGACCTACCAAAAGACGAAGCAACAAGAAAGGTAAGATCATTGCTAACAAGATATGACCGCAGTCTCATGAAAGACGAGCACTATCTAACAAAATGTGAGAGCACTGCAGAGTAAATTTGTTTTACAATCTCTTTTAAATTGGGATATAGATACATCAAATTTCAATTCGAGTAAGTCATGATTCAAAATTGTAGCAGTCTGGAAGGCTAAAGTTTGTCGTCCGTAATTTGTTCGTATAATAGGTACTTTACGTTTCGGTCGTCGAATATCGTACACTGGTGTTAGTTCACTTTCTGGCGCTAAGTAGCTTCTATTTCTGTGGATTAATTGAAGCAGTTTAAAGTAATATATTTGATTTGCCCTAAGCATGTGGTGTTTTAAAAACAGAGGTTCCGTACGTAGATTCCTGTAGTCCCCCTTGTAGTCCTCGAGCATACGTAAAATTCTTTTTTGAAGGACTATTAATTTATTATAGTTTGAGGCCGTTGTTGTCCCCCAGACCAAAATTGCGTAGCTTAGTTTTGAAAGAAACAAAGAGTGATACATATTTTTAAGCAGCCAACACGGGATAAAATTTCTGATTTTATACAAAGTGCCTATAATTTTGGACAGGTCACCTTTTAACTTGGTAATATGAGTACTCCATGACAATTCCTCACTAAACCAAACACCAAGAAATTTTTGCTCGCTTACTTGCTCCAGTTCCAAGCCTTCAAATTTGATGCTTATACTATCGGCGTCCCGTTTATTTACCGGTTTAAAAATTATGTATTTTGTTTTGTTTGAGTTTAATTGCAATCTATTTCCTTGAAGCCATTGTGACAGTTTTAAGAGATATGAGTTTGCGGCTAGTTCAATACTTTGTTTTGTTTTTCCACTAAAGAATATGTTAGAATCGTCAGCATACATGATTACTTCCTGCGGGCCAGATATTTTGGTCAGATCATTTATATATATTAAAAATAATAAGGGGCCTAAAATTGATCCCTGGGGAACACCATGTTGTATATTTAGGTGGGAGGAGGATATCTTATTAATAGTTACATATTGATATCGATCAGTTAAATAACTTTTTACTAGTTTTAGTGCGATTCCACGTATACCGTACCTACCTAGTTTATGCAATAATATTTCGTGCTGCACAGTGTCAAATGCTTTTTTTAGGTCCAGGAAAAGCCCAAGAGTATATAATTTACTTTCAATATTTGCAATTATTTTGTCTTTGATATCTAGAAGAGCTTGCTCCGTAGATTTATGCTTTTGGAATCCATATTGCGAAGATGTTATAACTTTGTGTTTATTAAAAAAACATTCCAACCTATTCTTTATAGTAGTTTCGAAAACTTTTGAAAATATCGATAGAACAGAAATCGGTCTATAGTTGTTTATGTTGTTTACTCCCCCTCCTTTATAGACAGGATGAATTCTGGCAATTTTAAGTTTGTTTGGAAAAATTCCGCTTTGTAACATTTTATTTGCTATGTTAGACAGGATCGGAGTTATTATCGACGCTACATATTTAATAGGTTGGGGCTTAATGTCATCTTCACCGGCCGCCGAGTCATTTTTTAGATTTTTTATGATTTCATCAATTTCTGACGGTGATACCGGGACCAACAGTATAGAATTCATCAGGCTATCTATACTCAAGTTTTCGCCACTGTTGTTTATCTGTACTTGTGGGTACTTCCCTACATTTATGAAATGCTGATTCATCTTATCTGCGGCTTCTTTACCGGTTACAATCTTATCTTGCAACAGAAATTCTTCTACAAGGCTGTCTTTTTGCTTTCTGTTTGACATGTCGTTTATCGTTTCCCATATCTTTCGTTGGTCGTCATATATACTCTCAAATTTGCTCTGATAATACATACGTTTGGCTTTTTTTAATTCCGAGTTTAGTTTGTTTCTTTTCTTTTTGAATTCATGTAGCAGGTTTATATCACGAGTCTGAATGAATGCATGATACGTTTTGTTCTTATCATTTATTCTTTTATACATATCAGAAGTGACCCATGGTTTCCTCTGCTTTTTTTTTCTGGGGTTTGCTCTTTTAAGAGGAAACGCTTCATCATAACACTTTTTGAACTTATTCAAGAAAGTAGAATAGCCTACATCAGCACTGCCCTCTGAACATTCAGCATTCCAGTCTGCTCTTTCTATTAGACTATAGAATTTCGCTAAGGATTCCGAGTTTATTTCCCTAAAGAAGTATGGTTCGTTTGTGTTTTTTTGTTTCCTTTTAGAAACAGAGCTTAAACAATAAATGGGCAGATGGTCACTAATATTTTCAGTGAAGACACCTGACGTAGTACATTTTTCTTCTAAATTAGTTAGACAGATATCAAGCGTAGTCGCAGTTTCAGCAGTCACTCTAGTAGGTATCGTGATCAAATTTACACAAGCATATTGGGTTGAAAGGTCACTAAATTCTCTCGCGTCTGTATCTTGAGAAGTCACGTTTATGTTAACGTCTCCAAGTATCATAAATGATGAACCGGTTGAACCCACATAACGGAGTAGTTCATCTATGAATTCAAAAAAAGCTAACATGCTGCCCGAAGGTGGGCGGTACACTACAGAAATAACTGTGTTTTTAATTATAATTGTCATGCATTCTATGTTTATATCAAGTTTGCTGAAATCGTCAATAACTTCGTACGATATACTTTGTTTCGTGTAAATTGCCACTCCTCCGCCTTTCCGTTTATCCCTAACAAGTCCGTCATACTTGTAATCTTGAATATTTGGGGCTGCGTCATTTGCTGATAGCCATGTTTCCGTGAACAAGAGAACATCGAACTTTACGCATAGGGAAGAAAAAAAGTCGTTAAGATTGTCTTCCTTATTTTTTATGCTTCTCGCATTTAGATGCATCACAGAAAAGTTTGGTTCGCAGCATTTGAATTCTTCGTTAAAAGATAAGCGATCAACATATTTGCACCTAGGCGAAGTATCTGCCATTGAAACTTCATGGTTACTATTTAAGATGATAGCTCAACTATTTCTTTTTTTTTTAGTTTGCAATTTTTGCAACATCATCAAGGCACATGATTCGAACTGCTTCAGCGGTGTCGTTTTTGCGCGCGAAAATCTTTCCGCCGGCCGACCACACGAAACGCCATCCCACTCTACGCTTTTGTGCGATGGCCGCTCCAAGTAATTTTTTGTTAAGACTCGTGAGGTGTTCGTTGACATATATGGGGCAGGCAGTACCTCCATAATCAAGCGACGCAGTGGTTAATTTATGCTTTTTGGCCTTCTCCAGGACCTTGTTCCTCTTTGTGCGGTGGACAAAACGCACAATAATGTTTTTCGTGTCCTGCCTAAACGTTGGCACGCGATGGCAGACGTCGATGTCAGAGTCATTTACTGGTACATCAATAAGACTGCAGATTCGTTTAACAACGTCAGTAGGGTCACCCTCCGATGGTACTCCTTTGATTTCTATGTTATTTGATCTTTGATATTGCTCCAGTTCCTCGACCCTTGCGTTGAGTCTGCAGTTTTCTGCATCGAGTTCTTGGTTGCGCGCTGTTAGTTGCTGTATTTCCCTTCTCAGTTCTTTCATTTCATTTTTGATGTCCTTGACGCCGTCACATGTATCGTTACAGAATTTCACACTTTCCCTCAGTCCTCGCATATCTGCCCTGATTTCACGGCGGAACTCGTCTAACGCCTTTACAAGGTCTTTTTGGTCGTCCTTTCCCATTTTAGGTGTCAGAAACCACAATCACTAAACACACAAGGCACAAATAACAGTGGCAGCAGCTGCGGCGACAATATCTGGCAATGATTCAAATGGAAAAATCTTGCAAACCTGTAAGATGGCGTAGCAGGGGTTAAGCACGTCGCTTCAATGCCGCGCTGCTGCCAAGTGACCGGACGGTGAAAGATGTCGGTCCCAGCAAGGCTTGGTCCCCTGGTGTCAGACAGTGGTCCGCCAATCGCAGTCCCGTCGGCACTTGTTGATAGCGGTGTCACACGGCACTGCACGTATCGCTGACTCAGTAGAGCAGGGTTTGACGATAGGTACCCTGTAAGATGGCGTAGCAGGGGTTAAGCACGTCGCTTCAATGCCGCGCTGCTGCCAAGTGACCGGACGGTGAAAGATGTCGGTCCCAGCAAGGCTTGGTCCCCTGGTGTCAGACAGTGGTCCGCCAATCGCAGTCCCGTCGGCACTTGTTGATAGCGGTGTCACACGGCACTGCACGTATCGCTGACTCAGTAGAGCAGGGTTTGACGATAGGTACCCTGTAAGATGGCGTAGCAGGGGTTAAGCACGTCGCTTCAATGCCGCGCTGCTGCCAAGTGACCGGACGGTCACTTGGCAGCAGCGCGCAGCAGCAGCACTTCTTTGTGTTCGAAGTTGGATAGGTGATTTGATCTGGCGATTTCAAATGTTCTGCAGAGATGCATTTAAAATGTTTACTTATTTTAAATGTGGAAGAACCATACGTGAGTTCGTCGATTTTGTTTTAAGTTCGACATTCGCTTTGCATATCAACTTGTGGAGGCGGATTTCTACCGAAATAAAACAAACATTGCGAAAAAAATTTCAGTGAAGCTAAAAACAGAACAAGCTTTTTGTCGTAGGCGTGACACGTTGCTATTTGGAAGTTGTGAAAGTCGCGCTGAAGATTCTTTGTTTGACCCGAACCAACACACTCTTGATTCAGTATTTTATGAAATAGAGGCGAATGTATTAGACACGAACACGCACATCTTTTATTATGGTGTTCGTCGATTGTACCGTCTTGGCTGTGATGAGCCCTTGGTTGGCTGTTACTGTTGGGCGGCGGACAAAATATCTCACCGGAGAACGGGTGGCGGAGAAACATGCTCACTGAAAAACCGACAAATGCGGAGAAAAGCTCAGTTACGAAATATTTTATTATTGTTTGCACTGCGGTGTTTATATTTAAAACTCACGTCCGCACTTTGCTCAGCGCTCATGCTGCGCTTTTGCGTGTTCGTATATTTGCAAAACCAAGTGTTCTCGTTCAGCCCCAGAAGAATAGCTTACCTTCTAAGAAAAATGGGGAAGAGGAAGACGAATCCACAGTTTTGCGGAATGTGAACATGTAAAAAAGTGGGGAACGCTTTTTTTTTCTGTTAACTTTTACATGGAGACAGGACATTGCCTCAATGTTGAGTACTACGAAAAGCAATAATGTGACCTCCGTCTTGGCACCCGACGACTCCTGACTTCCCAAAAAGTATCAAGTTCGTCTTAGGCCACATAACCGAAAGAGGTCATTGTTTACTACAAAGCAAAAGAAAAACGGAACATAATATTGCCGCGTGAGCAGCTAGCCAAGTAGGCAGCGCGCCCGTGGCCTAACGGTTACCGTGCTTATCTTCGATGCCTGGCCGCGGATTCACCTTCTTATTGTTTCTGTAATGTCGCGTTCTGGTAATTTCGAAAACCCTGTTGCTTATTCGAGGTTTGAATGTTCTAGGCGCCGAACCTTCTACGCCGATTGTTCCAGAAGCCCACGCGTGTACATAAGGAGCTCCGCGTGGAGAGCCGGAGTCAGTCCCGATCCTGCTGTTTCGTCGACATCGACGCCTGCGACGCCAATCTTCTATTTTGTTCGCCCCATTAAACGTTTAATTTCTTCAGTTATTCACCGCCTCATCATTTGTCATTCGTGACATTATCTTTATCCTTTGGATGCAAAGAAAAACACTATTTACAAAAACGAGAAACGATCTGGCCAGAAACCATCATGATGTTCGATAAAACGGTGTTCTACGAAACGGCTTCGATGAAATTGGATTCAATTACATGGCGTTCATTTAAATGACTTTGATGGAACAGAGTTCGATAAAATATCGAGAGCTGCGAAGAAATAATGTTAAAACGGAACTAATCGGAACACGTAATTATGGAAGGTATTGTTTTAATAATTTTTTAAAGCATAGCTTTGTGACACTAGAACTACGCTTTGAACAGTAGGTATATGTACGACGCAACACTATCTAAACTTGTGGTTATTGATTATTTGGCACTTCGGCAGTACAACATAAAGTTCTGATTCCGTGCCATTTAGACATCGCACACCGATTTAGAAATTGGGGTGACCGTTGAAATCCGGTGTTCTAGAAAAAAAAAAGATGTGGTGTGTTGTTTTAGTGTTAATTGTTTATTCTTTCTTTATCCATAACTTGAACCAACACGCTCTTCTCCCAAGTATAAAAAAAAGTTGTGAATCTAATGGCTCCTGACGGTATCGTGAACTGGTTCATTTCGTTTCTTTTTGCGCACAAAGAGATCAGACACTTTTTAGAGTGAGTAGCTTTATTTTTCAAAGCACTGCTTCATGAAAAGTAAGCTCTTAGGGCCGCTATTTAGTACGCAACGCCATTCTGACTTGTGGTAGATTATTTCGCAGCATTACGACATGACACATGGCATATTTCGTTTTATAATGATGATATGGCATATTTCGTTTTTTTTTTTTTTTTGTAATGACGATATGAACTGTCTACATGCTATTTGGAAATCGTATCGTACGAAAAATCTCGGAACGCAAAATAGCCGAAGAACCGAGCCAAATGAATCGAAAGTATCAGGCAGTGAAATGAGGCTGTTTCAGAATCGAAGAGGTCGTGTGGGCGTCTTATTTTAAATCAGGCGATTAACGCAAAAACAAAACACAAACTGTATTTACACTAATAAATCAATTGAATATACATCATTACACAGAAGTGTCTCGAACGGCTTCTGTCTGTCGTTTGCCTCGTTCCGCTCGTGCAGTTCCAATCTCCTAGTTTCTCGTCGTAAATTTTCTGGTGAGCGTCAAATTCTTTCCAATCTGCAACAGAAGCGTTCTCTAACCGCGTTTTTTTTTTTTTTTTTCTTCCTAATCCGGTAAGAATGGGACAAAGGGCCCCCTTCGCGATGGCCTCGGAGGCCCACAAAGCCATTCTCGCAGCTCGCAGGGCGGAGGGACGGGATGGCTTTCAGTAGGGTGCCTACATGTTTCCGCCAGGCACCCTAGCTTTCAGGTGGTGAATTCGGGTGGTCGCCTCTCTCCTCTGACCTCGATTCAGCAGAGCGCCCCCTCCTCGCCGCCAGAGCTACTCGGGATCCTTTTCAGCCGATCCCAACTGCTGGCTTCAGAGCGCCCCGAGGTTCTCAGACCAGTCTTGACATTTGTAATGCATTAAAAACAACACGATCTTACAGCGTACGGTGGACGATTGAGCAAAATTTACGCTCGCAACGTGATGAAATAACGGCTGTGACGTAAATTGTTTTAGGCATCGGCATGTAAAAAAAAGAAAACAGCAGAATGCGAATTGAGTTTTGCAGAACGGAACGAAAGCCAACGCTTGGAAACAGTTGTCAACTCATAGCGTTTTCGACAGTGAACGCGCTGCGATAGCGGTCATGCGTACGACAGAGCTGGCAAATATAAAATGGTTAATAAACCGCATTTTTCTCAGGGCGAAATATCGTGCAGGCATCGCAATGTGACATAAACCACAGTCATTATATTCGGCTCTGCCTTTATTTTACAACACAAACCTTTGAACGCACTTTTACCATACCTCAAAATTTCTTGAAGCGACCACAAAACCCGGTAAACCAGCGGCGAACTCTGCGAGCTGTTCCGTCGTCGGTTAGGCTTAGCGGATTCACCGCCGTGAGATGAACGATCTCGTGAAAGCACTGGGAATACTTCACACGTCGACTTTTCCTGTTACGGTCGCAAACGAATGTCGTCCCGTCCGTTGTAATCCTCGCACCGTCGAATGCACAAGTACTTTGTAGAACCACATATCAATCGCCGTCATGCCGTACCCCGCACACCACCACAGACCACTGCCGGCCATTGTCAACAAAACCACGTGATCACCGTCCAAGTACCACGTGACGCCTGCGCCGCTCCGCACTCCGACGGCTACAGACGGAGTGCCAGAGAGCGCTCTGAGAGGGAGGGGCGCCCTCGAAATGAACCACCCGATCAGGCCACAGCACTCTCTTTCAACCACTCGATTTCGTGCGCTCTGGAAAGAGCGCTCGAGAGCGCGCAGAAAGAACCACGCGAATTCGCCAAGGGTCAAGCCGTCCGCTGATAACCGGAACAAAAAGGCAAGCTTTTTCTTTATTTTTGTTTTGAAATGGCACTATATCGCGTAAGCAGGTGAGTACAAAGGCTTCCTCCCCAGAGCCATCTGGATTCCGGAAAAGTTTCTATCGGAGATGAAATTCTACTGAGATATCCTCCTAAACCCGGGTTCCTTAAAACTTCTTAAACCAGAGGACACACTGGCGCCATCTATTGGGTAGCAGTGTCAACTCGGCGGTCCGGCATATTTTTTTTATTTCTATCGCGCATTATCATTTCTTTCTTGGCTCGAAAAACTTTTGTCAATGTTATAAACGAGCCTTTCTATGGGTATTACGCACATTTGACCTCGGAAATCCCGCAAAACCTTCAATCTTGTGAAATGCAGTTCCAGGGTCACCGCATAGATGGCGCCATAATGCCAATGTGTTCCCTCGTTCTCAAAAAAAATTAAGAAGTTTCAAGAGATCTCGTCTCTCTCAGTCGTACTCGGTCGCAAGAGTGTGAACGGGCCTTTAATGTGATATGGGACAGCTAGTGTTATACTCTGTTTCACCTTGTGTTGTGCCGCAGGAAAGGCTACAAGTGCGAGCTCCTTGCTCTATGGCACATCTCGGCGGCACACAAGCTCTCGCGCAACAAGGTGCCAACGCTATGAGCTCGCGCTTCTAGCCTTCGCTGCGGTCACGGTGTAAGATAATAGAGAGTTGTAGTAGATCGCTTTTCACCTCCGCTACGGTATCCGTAAAGAAAATGCCGCAGCTGCGCATGCGCGCCACCAGCCTTGTCGGCATAGTTCAAGGTCTTGTGGCGGATTACGGAGCGCTAGGCGGGTGCTTAGCAAGCTGCGGAAACGGTCTACTATAATTCCCCAATACTGTTCAGGTGAGGACAGTGCGCTCATCGCGACGTGCCGATGAAGTTCGCTTTTCACTTTCTCTCTCTCTCACTATGGTTTCAAGCGGCGCCGGCAGATGACTCGTCGACCTGTGGGCACGGTGTAAGACGCAGGAGGCAGGCAGCAGTGCACAAGACGGCTCGTGCCGCCTCATGCTCCACACGCGCAGAGCTCCAGCGAGGTTGTCGCACGTGCAGAAAGACCCCGGTGTACCGGGGTGTCATGGCAACGAGATAATTTTTTTTCGCTCTCACACAGTTTCGCCGTTTGGCCGCCGGCGACACTGTCAGCCGCGGGCACGGTGACCGCGAAATGATGCAGCCTTTCGGATGCCCGTGGAACGAACACTATCTGATTCGTCGCGCCGCGCATTCAGCCCCGCCGTGTCCTCACCTGATGGTACGTTTACACCTGAGAAGAAATCCGCTGCCGCGGGAGCGGATCCGCTCCCGGCGGCGGCGGCGACGAGCGGGTTGCGTTTACACCTATTTCCTTCGAGCAGCGGCGGCGGCGCCGGCTGCGGCAGCGGTTCCCGTAACATCTCGCCAAATATGACGAGAAGGCGCGAGAGTTCCCGCCTCGGCTCTCTCTCCCGGGCGTTGCTGCTCCCGGAACTACGCGTGCTCATGACGTGGCAGCGTCGCGCTGCGCAAGAATGTCACTTCCGGTCAGCGAAACGCCTCGTTCGGCGGCAGAAATAGGTCCTGGACCTAAATGGCTCTCCGCCGCGTTTTCCGCCCAGCGTTTCGCCCCAGCGGCAAAAGCTGGGCGGATTCGCTAGCGGATCCGCAAGTGTAAACGTACCATAAAGAGTGTATCTTACACCGTGGCTGCGGTACAACATAAGATGAAACGAAGTATTGGCGACGTGCGCGATCGAAAGCGTCGCTGTGGTCGGCCGGCCATGATTGGCCGAATGCTGACTATGACGTCAGGAAAGGACTTCTCATCGACCAAAATAAGAGGAATGTAAGAGCTTGAATTTTGATGGTGTTGACAGTGTCGCTTTGAGAGGGTAATGATTTCAAGCTTCCACCATGCTCATTGCAAACACCATCGAACTTGTTGTTCGCAAGGTAATGACGTCACGAAGGGAAGCCATGGGAGGGCGCCACCAAAACATCTCGCCGCTAATAGTGCGTGACACTCTCATAGACTTGCATTTATTGCTATTTAATTCCATCAGCCAGGCATCGCACCAGTGAGCTATGTGGTTAAGATCTGTTTGGAGATGATCAAAATCAGCTTGGTCAGTGATGTTGCGATAGAGAACGCATTCATCAGCGAACAAGCAGATTGATGAAGAAATGTTAGATACTATATCGTTAATATAAATAAGAAACAGTAAAGGGCATATTACGGAGCCTTGGGGCACCCCTGATGAACAGGCGCCATAGATTAAATCTTGCTGTTACCACATACAAATTGTAGATGATTAGTTAAAAAGGAATTTATCCAATCGATTATGTGAGGGTCAATATTCAAGGAAACTAATTGAGTTTCTCACGAGAATGATTTTCCAAAGCCGTGTTGTGCTGACGTAAAAACGTTGTTAGATTCTAAGAAGGTTGTCAAATGAGTGCAGATGATAAGATTTTGCATGGGTACTTGTTAATGGGATAGGACGATATTTGCATGGATCGTGTTTGACACCTGACTTGTGCAACGGAACCCCCTTCCCGATCTTCCAGTCATTAGGCACTATACCTGTTTCTAGTGACTTTGAAAATAGCTGATGAAGTATAATAGACGAATACATTTTAATGTTTCTTTTAAAATTTTGAATTGATCTCGTCAACACCCGTAGATGATGAAATATTAAGCCTATCTATTGCACTTGAAATACCATCAACATCGAAAACGACAGCGTTCATAGGTAAGACATTATGCAGAGGTAGTGGAGGTACACTTACGTTACTCTGAACAGAGAATGATTTGGCAAAAACATAATTTCAGACAGAAGCACAATCGTTGACGTCTGGTTTGCCCGTGAGGAAAGGACAGAGACATGTTTCCGTTATCACTGCTGTTCACAGTGTTCCAGAAATGCTTTGGATTATTCAAAAGCATAGACGGAAGTGTGGTATATATATATATAAAAAAAAAAAACATGTTTCGCATTTTAGAGCGCATCTCTTAGGCTCCCGTTTCCGGCTTGACTGGCGTCGCCGTCGGCGTAACCGCGCGGTGCATTATGGGACGTGTGACGTCATCGACATCCGCATCGTCAGTGATGACGTCATCGGCATCCGCATCGTCACGAACGTTATTAGATTAACTCAGTTACGGAACTGCTCATAGACGCTGCATGCACGAACAGTACCCCCCCCCCCCCCCCCCCCCCCTCACCACGACTCGCCCGGAGTCGCTCGACGCGCCGCCGGACGGCTGCTTTGGTAACTGAATCGGGATACGTTCGTTTCAACGTTACTAGAAACGTAAAAACCAACAGAAAAAAACTCTTTTTGTAGTAACTTTTATTGGAGTTAGTACAAAATGAGGGGCGCGCGATGTTTTCTAAAATTTTTAGTTTGCAAGGTTTTGCAGCACAATTAATATTGTTTTTATACAACCATGCCTCAGCGGGGATTTCAGGTATAGCGCGTCCCGGCCTAGGTGTATCTTAACTTCATTGATATGTCGTGCCGCGTCCGCTGGGGAGACGGGAGTGGCACCCCTGTAACCCTTTCATCTGCTTCGGCTCCGAAATGGGCGATCGAAGTCGAATATAGATGTTACGTGCAGTTCCTCGAGTGACCGCTGCGGGAGAAATGGCGGCGTTGTGATCGCCATTTGGCGCTTCAGCTGTGCTTTTTGGAACTCACAGTTCTGAAATGAAAATATAGATGGCGCTTCGAACGACTCCAGGCGGATTGAAGTGAGTGAGGGGGGGTACCCCCCTCCGCGGGAATTCCACAAGTGATGTAATCTAGTAACGTTGATCGTCACTTAAGACGTCATCAGTGACGTCACTGATGACGTCATCGTCACGTGACTCCCCCCCCCCCCCCCGAGGTCGAAAAGAAAAAAATATTATGGCTAAAAGCTCTGGTGCGAAAAGAGCTAGTTTCATGTGATGCTAATGAAGAAACCCAGCCGGAAGCGGCAATACAGTCACAAGAGCAAGGCTCAACGCCGCCAGCAGATGTTTGGCAAGCATTTGACCACTTAGCCAAAAGTGCAATGAAAAGCAAAGTGGTTTCAGCTTCAGAATGAGAAGTTGTAGCGTATTAGGTGGAGGCACTGCTAAAGAGAGAAAGCGATCCGTGTGAGTGGTGAAGAACTGTCGGGTGATTAAGATATCCGAGTCTGGCGAAGCTTTGCATCCAACACCCGGCAATACCTGCCACTTCAGTGCCGAGTGAGAGAGTTTTTTCTGTGGCTGGAGGTGTAGTTTCCGCTCGAAGGGAGCGCCTCCTACCTGACCATGTGCAGCAGTTGATTTTTCGGCTTGACAACTCGTAATATTCCCCACAACTAGAATTTTCGTTTTTATGTTTTTATTCTCGTTGAGTCGTTAACATCAGTGACTCAGTGGTTTTAAAGAGAATAAAAAGACAAAAACGAAACTTCTTGTTGTAGGAAGATTACAAGTTGTCATGCAGAAAAATCAACTGCAGTTCTCCAGTTAAAAAAAAAAAAAAAAAAAAATTAACTGCAGTTCCGACATGTGAAAATAAAAATGCTTTAAATAAATGCACCTGCGTTTGACTATTCGATATTCGAAGCTAACTATTCGTATTCGATTCGTATTCGAAAATATTAATATTCGCACACCCCTAATATATATACGTATATATATATATATAAATATATATATATGTGAAAAAATATACCAACGTCTTATATATATATATATATATATATATATATATATATATATATAAGACGTTGGTATATTTTTCACGTATATATATATTTATATTGTTGTTGTTATGTTGTTTATTGTTTATGTTGTTTATATTTATATATATATATACGTATATATATTAGGGGTGTGCGAATATTAAGGAAGGTCCTGACGAAGGCCGGACTCCGGCCGAAACGTCGAGGATTAAATCGTCCGTTGTTGCTGTTTTCACCAAGGGTTTTTTTCTTCCCAGTAATACCCACGCCTTCGGCCTCCCGTCACCATGCCCGTTATATATATATATATATATATACAGGGTGTTTCACGAAGAGTGGACAAATTTGATATTGCGAAAACTACGTGTCGCTACAAAAAGAGGCTTGCGTCGTTTTGGTCCTGGGCCAGGGGCCCTTATAGGAAAATTATTAAAGTCTGGGATAATTTAGTTGCTCATTATTTTTGCGTAATTAACTTTTTAATATCGTGTTTAAGGGCTTGGTTTCAATTCGAAACTTGCTGAGAATTTTCGAAAAACACTAAATCATTAGCGAGTTTTAGTAGACCGTGTTTCCCGCTCCGCTAAGCCCCTCCGCTACGCGGAACTCTACAGCCAAGGCCAATGGCGCGCAGGCGCAGTGGCGGTTTCTCCGGACCGGAGGGCTAGCGGAGGGGGAAACACGGTCTACTAAAACTCGCTATTAAATTGCAGAACGGTAGAAGCCACGCGCGGCATTTTACGGCTTTCTGAAAAACCGCACAACTTCCACTGCTTTTTAAGTTTCGGTTTGCAATCGGAGCGCTTCTCGACACCGATGGCACCGCGCCCCGTGAAGAAATAGTGCAGCCAACCTCTGCTGCGCTGTCCTCGCGCAACGCAGCAGAGGCTGGCTGCACTATTTCTTCACGGGGCGCGGTTCCGTCGGGGCCGAGAAACGCTCCGATTGCAAACCGAAACTCAAAAACCGGTGGAAGTTATGCGTTCTTTTTTAGAAAGCCGTAAAATGCCGCGCGTGCATTCTATCGTTCCGCAATTTATTGATTTAGTGTTTTGCGACAGGGTGTCGAACCGAAATGTTTTTCGTTCCGGTTTTCGTTCCGGTTCAGGGAAAGCGGTTCAACTCCGGTCCAACTCCGGAGTGAAAAAATAAAGTTACAAACCGGTTTGAACCGGTTCGTACTCATATGCTACAAAAACAGTTGGCGACAGCAAAAGATAAACTATGCATATTTTATAAAAGTGTTACGTATAAAAAACGAAGGCTCACATTACTCTGTGGAACGAACGAGCTAGTGCTGGGGCACCTCGGGACATGGGTGAAAGCGCAGTTTAACGTCAGGCAGCTGACCGAAGAAGCAGACGGCATCTCTGAGACGATAAAATGAACGTTCAGTGCAAAAAAGGCTCACTTCACGCTGACCTGTGTCACTGGCACTCCCAGGGCTACTTGCGCCAATGGCGTAGAGTTTCGGATGGCGTTCTCTTCTCTCTTCCCAGAGCTGCAACATGTTAGCGACCCTTGAAAGAAGTGGCTCTTTGTCTGGCCTTCCCAAGAAGCATGCTATATCAAGTGGGCTACTGGTACCTCGAACGTGCACGCCAGCCTCAACCTCTCGTTCCTTGAGGAGCGCTTCCAGGCCGTCTTCCGGATTTTCTGGAGCCACCGCAGTTTTAAAAGAAAAAGTAGAATCTTGCTCGCATTGCAGAGCTGTGATCTGGCTCCAAGTCATCGTCAAACGAAACGTGGCCCGGTACTTTTGATCAGGAGTGAGAAGAAGGCGGTAGCGGAGATCTATGTGCACTGCCTCACAGAAGACATCCATGTCAAGAAGTTGTCGCTCCCTCTTTTTCATTGACTGGACCAAGGCCTTTGCTAACGGCGACGATATCTTGGAGGTGTCCATGGAACATTTCAGCTATGCTCCGTAGAAATCTCCTACAGTGAGCTGTTCCTTCTGCAATGTCTTCGTTGCCACTTCTGCCGGGCGAAGCAATACTGCGAGCGTTTCGACTTCCGCCCATACGTCTCCAGTCCACCTGAACCTTTCTTCTTAAGACACGAACCCTCCAGCCAAGCCTCTTAGTTCAAGTAGCCTGGTAAGTATATGCAGCGTGGACATCCACCGCATTGGACAATCAAGCACTGGTTTCTTCAACCCTAGCTTTCTGATCAAAGACATAACAGATCGGACACGTAGTCTCTTAACAAGCGCACGGCTTTCTTCAACAATGTGACCTGGGCCAGAACCTTTCAAGGCGTCACTATCTGCCAGGTGCAGTGTGTGAGCGGCGCACCTCATCCCTTCTAGCAAGCCGGGATCATCAGAGAGTGCGCTCTCAGGATTCTCCAGTAGAAATTGCAGAGCGTGGTACTAAACTTCAGGGTCACTGGAGCCGACCTCTTCTTCGGAGTCAGAACATTTCTCGTTCATTTCACCGAGGAGCCGCACAGCTTTCACCATGTTGGCACTGTTGTCTGTCGTGACGCTGTATACCTGGCTGACTTTGAGATTGAAGCAAGTGAGTGCATCTATCACCTCTGACCTCAGATGTTGCCCCGTGTGCGTTTCAAAGAGTTATCTCATGGTCAATGGCTGGAGCACCAACACAAGACCAGAAATCCCGGAGAATTTGTAGTTACTGTGCTCATTTCGTTTGAGTTCTCGAGACGAACTTTATAAATTATGAAGACGACCGTTATGCGAAAACCTGATAATGGAACGTTACAGAGCTTTCCGCTACCTATTTCTCTCACTTTGTGTCTTCCTACATGAACGAAACACCGCAAAAATAATTTATCAGTTTTTTCCAGGAAGGAAAAATAATTATTTAGGTCCAAGTCAACTCCGGATTGCGCAAAAATATATATTTGTTTTGCATTTGCAGTTTTGTTTTTTTAGGTTACTGTGTTTTTCACCGCGCAGTTTTCACGCGACCTGACTTCGCGTATGAACCGAAAACCGCATGGAAAACATATCGGTTCCACTCCGGAGCGAAAAAAATTATTTCGTTTTTTCCGGTTTTCGGTTTACGGTTCAGGTTCGGTTCAATACCCTGTTTTGCGATGATGCTGAGCAATTTTCTAATAGAAACGAAGCCCTTAACACAATATTAAAAGCGTTAGTTACGCAAAAATAATTAACAACTTAATTATCCCGGACTTTAATAAGTTTCCTAAATGGGCCTTTGACCCAGGGCCGAAACGACACAAGCCTCTTTTTGTAGCGACACGTAGTTTTCGCAATATCAAATTTGTCCACTTTTCGTAAAACACCCTGTATATAGATATTCTGGTATTCGCGCTCACCGCTTATCCGGAGAAAGGAAATGTAGTTCTCACATGTGGAAGCTCCATTCTAAATTCTGCCGGTGCCAGGAAACAGGACAGCAGGATCAAGGCAGGAGAATGAGACAGCGTTAAAGATAAAAATACGACGAAGCACGTGATACTATTGATGTCATCCCACTTGCTGTAAACTCTGTCGAAAACTGCTCGGCGTTTTTGATTTCCTCAGCATTGGTCTTGAGCGTGCTCCCCCAAGATGGCAACACAGAACAGCGAGTGGACGTCCCTCGGAGCCTATCCATGGGATGTTTTCCTGCATGACTGCTATGAAGTTCTTCGTCTTGCACGACATATTTGGTGAGTGCCGTACGCATGAGTTTCAGAGCTACCACGAACAAGCCGTTGTCGACCTTGGCGGCACACAATTTACCAACTTTGTCTAACGTACCACAGAGATCGATTGGTACATCAGAGACCAGTATCCATGTGGATGGCCACTTGGATAACGAGTACACCACGTTTTCATACGTGCCTCTATGTGATTTATGAATGGGGATATCACTTGCCCGCCTGACATCTTCCCTCCTCCTCCTCCTCCCTCCTATGACACACATGCCATAGAGGCTTTTCGAAATTCAGTCTGGCTACTTGAATAACTATAATCATCTAAGTGTGTATCATCTGTACATGCCAACCTTACTAAAACACTCAGATGGGAAACTCGCCCTTAAAATCTGGACCGCTGGCGTCCACCGAGACCGATCGAAATACGATAACAACGCCACCCTTTAGCGACAACTTGAAACATGCAAGTTGCTTTATAGGGCCACTGGAGTCACTGAATGTCCCCAGAGTACCGAAACTTCAAGGTTCAAGGTGCCAAGATGGGGGCTCGATCCTTTTTCATTACTGTTGTCACCATGAGCTTTTAAAAAGCATGTTTCTGCTTAAACACAAATGGAAAAACCTCTTTTTGTAGGAACTTTGATTGGAGATTATTACTTAATGACTGGCGCGTGATGTTTTCTAAAATTTTTAGTTTACAATGTCCAGTAATCACGCCACTGCGCCACCGCCGTGACCACTGGAGGAATCTTTGTCGTAGTAGAACTTGCAGTGCGGTCTTCTATTCCAAGTTAATCACCATCGCCTGTAGCGAATAGAAGTGCAGACATCCAATATGCTAAGCCAATCCTCCACTCCTACCTAGGTCATGTGTAGGGCTGATAGCATTTTAAATTAATGTAACAAACGAATAAATGCGAAGGTGATTTTATTAAGGCCACGATGTGACGTATGCGCATTCGTCAAAAGACCTTATCGTCGAGGGCGAAAAACCGGAAAAAAAATGGGAAAACAAAGTCCATTTACGTAGTTTATTAACACCGGAAATATGACTAGAAGGCCGACAAAAACGGCCCGAAAATAAATCCTGGCGACAATCGCGTCAACGTTGTGAAGAGCGTCGTCCTTTCAGACGTCCGTTCACCGGGCGCATGGAGATCCTCTGGCGGGGTGACGTTTGGATAACGACTCGAGTCCGTTTGTCCGCAAACCGTAAGGTGCTGGGGCTGCGAAATCGAGACAAGGTGATTGGTAGCTAAAAATTAAATAAAAAAAAAGAAGATAACAGGCATGGTCAAACAAACCATCGAACAGATGAAAGACATAGTTAGCATATGAAATACTACGATGTGCAGTGCTATACGTTGTTCCAGACTAAGAAAGACAGCTCCTACCGCGAAGCCCTACACTCTTTTCACTTCAATAGGTAAAAACGAGCATGTTGGTGAATAGATAAGAATACATAAAAGAATAAAACCAAGAGGACGGGGACGGAAACAAAAGTTCCTTCAACTTTGGGCTTTGGACGACACACGGCTCGAAAAACGTTGGCAGTAATAATTGAAAGCGACCTTTTTTTCATCGTTTCATGTATCCGATTACACTTTACCAGAGCGAACGCCGCGGAGGAGGCGATACGAGGCAAGGAGGGACTTGCCAACCCTCCGGCGTCCGCTCTGCTAAAGCGGGGATGGTGGAGGGCTGTGCGCGAAGAGCTTGTCTCTTTTTTATGCAAGAGGGTTAACAAGCCTTGCTGAAAAGGTAATCAAACTCTCACAAGTGGTCATTTAAAATAAATTCCCGTCACCAACGAAATAAAGATTCTGTTGCACTCTTCTTTTGGTGGTTTAGGGCCTAAACAACAGCGTGTTAATCAAATAGGCCCGATGACGGCACTTACTCTCAATCTAGACGCGAAGTTTCGCCCGGCCCAGAGATGGTCGTGAGAGACCAGTCCAAAGACGCTGCCTGTAGACTGTCTGCGCCCGCTGCTGACACCGCTTAGAAGAGCGTGCCACCGGAGGTCCCCGGGAACTCAACCCCAGGCCTTGAAAGTCCATGGCGAGGCACGTAATTGAGCACGGACTGAGGGAAGCCAGTCGCCGAGTGTCTGGGGCCACGCCGCTTCTTGAGGTTGGCGATGGTCCGGCTCTGGAAGGGCAGGCCTGATGATTCGACTGCAGGTTAACGAGTCTCGGATGACGACGCCATCGCAGCGCTGCTTGGGAACCGGAACGCGGGTGACGATGGAGGCGACTCGGCACCAAGGAACGTTTCCAGGAGCCACCTTCTTGAGAGCCGTCCGCCTGAACCTTGAACGGTGTCGGCCAGTCCGGCTTTTCCACCTGCAGAAATAAAGAGTGGATGTCAGCACGATTCAACCAAGTGCGTGCTCTATAAAAACATAGCTGAAAAAATAAATAAAAACACTCAGTGTGCACAGTATACATAGCGTCCAATATAATCGTTGTGACTTCAAATATAAGTCTATAATATAAAGTATGTAACAAGTGGTAAAATTTGAACATTGAAGCGAAACCGGCAATGAACCTACCTTCATTCGTTGCGCTGAGACACGGAGGTCTTCCAGCGTGCTGTCCTCCACGCCGCTCTTCTTCGTGAGTCGATCGATCTGGTCAAAAGAAGTACTCGAAAAACCACGCGTGTCGATGTCTTCGTCTGTAAGCACGGGACAGATGGAAATATGAAGCCAAATAAGCCCCACTCGCAGAGGCATAAAATGATTATCATACAGACAACTTCCACTGGTCTAAGGTTACGAAAAAAATTACCCTACAAACATAAATGGGAATGAACGGCAAAGATGCACGTACCCCAGAGCATACGCAGTATATGCCCGTCCAGGTCGTAGCGTGGTAAAGACGCGTCGTCGCAGCTACTGCATGCCTCTTGCTTCGCCATAGTGAAGAACGGAGCAGCCTGCAAGACGAAGACCAAGGTTGTGTAACGCAAGCCGCCGATGTTTGTCTGTTATAAGGATGCCTCTGACAAGGACATCCGATGTTGACTGACCACGTGTTCCCAAGGTTCAGAGGAGTGGCCCAGTTATTTTACTCTCTCCTCCTTCAACGTATCGGGGTCATACTGTCTGGCTGAGGGGCCTAAGGGTAGGCAGAGGAATAAGGGAGGCGGGAGGTGCGGAGTGGTGGGTGAGATGACAAGATAAACCTATCAACCCCGGAGGATCGGCGGAAGTCGAGATGAGTAATGCGTGTAACCTACGCAGAGAGCTTTCATACCATTTTCCACCGCTAAATGGCGTGGTGACTGTTAATCTTTGGGAATCTCCTTTTGGGGATCATGCGAAGTCGGAAGCAAAGGGAGAGGGCAATCGTCTCTGGCGCTTTCAACATTTTTATTTATTTATTTATTTATTTAAGATACGCAACATCTAAGGGCATCGCTGCCGCATAACAGCATTAAAAAAAAAAAAAGGGAATTGCGGAGAACAGGTTACCTAAAAGTCCGTGAACCGAGCTCTCACCCAGCCTTAGTATGTTTTCGCGCCTGAAATATGTTTCCGCGGTTGAAGTAGTTCTGGATAACCATTCTTCCTGCGATTATTCTGCGCCCAAATAAACGGCCTTCTTTTAGATCCGTCGCCTTTTACTTTAGAGGCGGTAATTGGAATGAGCTTTAAAGCTTTAAATTGCAGATTACGCCAATCATACTGATCGACGGACTGCATCTGTTGACCGGTGGGGTCCAAACAAAAATTACGCTGAAAAACGCAACCTGTGCCGAGAAGTAAAGGATCAAGGTTGTTGGTCTTCGTCCTACATAGCAAAAATGTTCGAGTCATATAGTTAGATTTTGATTTCTCGGTCTCTATAGTTGAACTGCATTATAACTATTAACAAAGCTATGGCAATAAGTAGTATATAACCGTATTAACGGGCGGTCGCCCGAAGACATTCACTACATCGATGGTCTGTTGACTGTTTGCTGCCACTCAATGATTAAAACTAAAGTGGCCGAAATATTTAATAATTGAGTAACTTCTCTTTGGCGTAAATTGAACAGTTAATATTGCGTATGCCTGTGAAGTCGCCGGATTGCTTGTACTGTGTGTGTAATAAACCGAGCATGTAGACTTCAAGCAAATCTAAGGAAGTTCCATATTTACGACAAAGTTGCTAGTAACATGCGTTGCCGCGGTTGATCTTCCGCTTCTGAAAACACAAAGAAGCATGAAAAGGCAGAAGACCACAGACAGCTGAAAAGCGGGTGCACGTGCGCCTTTGGGGACAAACCGTCACCAAAACTGAAAAAAACAACAAAAAAAAACACACGGACGATGAAGAGATACATGCAACACGGACCGGCGCTAACTTTCCACTGATTTGATCGAGGCAGTCTTTCGAGCACACACGCGTGAACACTATTGCCTATATTCCGGATGATAATGAACCAACCAGCCCAGTCCAAAGTTTTAATGCAGCGTTACCAGAATGCTGTCGCGTGACCCCATTAGCGCCTAGATGCCTCTCTTTTGTTTGGATGGATGGATGGATGGATGGATGAATACGGCTGAGCCCTTTGGATCGGGCGGTAGCCTACGCCACCTAGCCATTTTGTCTTACCCTTTAAGCTTAAAATATTTAAACGTGAAAAATATATTCACTCCGTACTGAAAAGAAAGTGAGGCTATAAAACCCCCTTGCCACCAGTTAATAAGAGAATGCCTAGTTTTCTCTCGCTTTCTACCACCATTCACTTAATCTTTGCTTGGTAATCTCTACTGTCTTGAAATCCACTTTTCCTTTGCTGTCTCTAAAACCCAATGACTTTATTAAATCTACGTTGTCTTCGGTATGCATAGGGTGAAGCCCTTTACAGTAGAGTATCAAGTGCTCAGCCGTCTCGTCCTCCTCTCCACAAGCAGCGCACACTGTGTCCATTTCCTGGTACTTCGCTCTGTATGTTCTGGTTCGCAAAACACCCGTCCTTGCCTCAAACAACAATGAGCTTCCCCTAGAATTGACATAAATGCTTTCTTTGGCAATAACTGTTTTGTTTAATCTATAGCTTTCCAGAGCCTTCTTTGTCTGCATTCCCTCTAGCCACCGATCTCTTTCTGTGGCCTTAACTTTCTTCTTAACTGAGACCTGCTCTTCTGTAACCCCACTATAGCCTAAAAACTTTCCTCTTAATTTCCTAGTGCGCTGTCTCGATTTTGTGTCTATACTCCTCATGTATAAATAGCTGAAAACCTTTCGTGCCAATTGCTCCCCATCCATTTGCCTCAACCGATCCTCAAATTCTATCTTGCTCACAGCTTCCCTGCCCTCAAACGACGCCTATCCCATGTCTCATTGTACTCCCTGGTTTGGTGTTTTGCAATGTGCCCCCAAAGCCAGCCTACCTACTCCACGCTGTTTTATTCCTAGTCTTGCATGCACTTCGGATTTCATGCATAGCACTGCGTTTCCAAAAGTCAAGCCAGGCACCATGACCCCTTTCCAAATCTCTCTCACCACCAGAGATGGCAAAATTACTTTTAAAAAGTAATTAAATTACATTACTAATTACTTTTCTGAAAACGGCAAAAATGTAATCAAATTACAATACAAATTTCCGCAGATTAAAGGTAATGACATTACATTACAATTACTTTCCAAAAGTAATGCAATTACTTTGAAATTACTTTGACATTACTTTGAAGACCTTGAGGCAGTAATTGGTGCTCATTTTATTTACCGTATACACCAACGCAGCGTTTACAAAACAAGCCCTCGTTTGCCCACACAGCGCGTGTGCAGGAACCAGATCCGGTAGAAGTGAGGCGCTGCGCAAGCGCAGTGCCGCCAGCAGCGCCAACGCCGTGATGTGACGTCAAAGAGCTGAGTTGGTCCATATGTACCGAAACTCAGATCTTCCTGTTTACACCGGAACAACCTTATGCGCCTCAAAGTGAACCATACTAAAAGTGGTTTTGCTGGCGCACACGAGATAACTGTTAAACATGATGAATATACATGGTGTCACAAAAGAAAATTTACAGGGTTTTTTTTTTTTTACCGCAAAAATAAACTGGGCATCGCCGAACGCTCATTCTCCGTCCAAAGGTAGCGCTAGAGGTCACAACCAGATGCCAAACTTTCAGCCCGATCCGATACCTTATTCAAAATTGAAAAGTTCAATGGGAAAATGGCGGCCGACGGAGTTTTTTGAACACATGGGGCTCTATGGCACCAGAAACCGAAAACGGTCAAAAATGGGCTTCATTTTTTCATTGAAATTTTCATAAAATCACTTATAATTTTTTAATAAGGTATCGGATCGGGCTGAAACTTTGCCATCTGGTTGTGACCTCTAGCGCTACCTTTGGACGGAGACTGAGCTTTCAGAAATGCCTAGTTTTTGCGGTACTCAGAAAGGCAGTCAGAAAGGCCTAGTTTTTGCGGTAGTCAGAAAGGCAGTCAACTCACCGGTTTCGCTGTTCATTCAACGGAGCAGGTTCTTACTTATAGGGTGATATGTTTCCGTCTTCCTGATTTAGAAGTTGTGATCCATGTCAGTTTGTTAAATCGGACAATGGCAGCTCGTTCTTACAAGAAGTCGTCACGTGAAACGTTTCCCTTCCGCCTCAGATGCAATCTAATTATATTCTCCCTAAAGCACTTAATATGCTCGGCAATAACTTTTCTTGGCACTTCCGGGGAGAGGAGGAGAGCCCGCGCACAGCCTTATTCAGCGCTCGAAATGGGAGAGGGAACGCGTGCCTGAACCCTCCACTGCTTTGCCAAGAAGAGTTGTTGCCGAGTAGAGTTGGTATAGTTGACCTATTCTCGGTCATTCCTTTCAAGGAGCATTTTTCCCAAACACCCGAAGAGCCCGAGTTTTTGCGCATTGTCCCACAAAGGGCCTGGATAATTGCTCAGCAGAAGCGTCTCCAGTTGAGGAATAGCGCGAGCTTCCTAAATTGTGTTCTTTCCCAACAAAACTTCCCAAGGGAAGGCAGCGAGGCATAGCGCGAGCTGCACCTGCTTTGCTCGAGGACGCACGAAACGTTCTTGGGCTTTGACAAGTCATTTGGAATTAACTTTATATTCCGGTCGTTGGTGTTCACAATTGTTGGTGCTTAAGGTTTGACCTTGCTTGACGAAAGAGCAAGAAGGCTGGGGATGTGTCTGTTTTATCCTCTTAGGTTTTAAAATGGGTTGACCTCACTGGTGACGTGTCCTTCGCCTTGTAGCCTATAAGCCGTTCATCCCTAAGGTGACAGTCCGGTGGAAGCTACGTGCACGTTGGAACAGTCACACGTCTATCTTTTGCCACATAACCACGCTCTCGTTCATGCCCACGCGCGGAAAAAAAAGGACGGGTCCGGTGATTAAAGGGAGGTGTATGATTGGTTCTGGTTAGCTTGCAGCTCCCACCGCACTGTCAGCTTAGGGATGAACGAAGTATAGTATCCTCGTTATGACGCGACGCCGTGAATCTGTCGTGCCTGGAGTTCGTAAGCTTTTGCTTTCCAGCGATGTCTGCACGGAAGCTTTTTTCCTTCGCCATTCCAGCCGTCCTTTGTGCGCCTGTTCAGCGCTCCGTACGACGCTTTGCGCTCAGGTGGCCGTCGATTATTTCCTCCGATGGTCTTTCACAACATTTTATTGAGCAAAATAATGTTTCTCTTTTTTAAAGCTTGGAAAGGAATTTTCTAATTTAGGACAAGAGTAATTTCAAAAGTAATGAGTAATTTTATCGAAATTACTGCCTGAAAGTAATTCATTACATTACTAAATTACTAGCCTAGAGAAGTGATTCATTACATTACTCATTACTCCAGAAAGTAATTTAATTACTGTAATTCCATTACAGTAATGTCATTCCTGCCATCTCTGCTCACCACCTCATACCTGTTGTAATTCCAAAGTGCTCCATTTTTCACTACAGCCGCATTTCTGTTGCCCTTACCTATTATATACTTTTCATGCTCACTGAGATATTCTGCGCCCTCACATATCCATACTCCTAGATACTTGTATTTACTTGCTCTCTCAACTGTAATATTCTGTATCTTCAGTCTCTCAACATCATCATTGTTAAAAATCATGACTGCTGATTTTTCACTACTGAATTCTAAACCTAATTCCTCTCCTTCCCTACCACAGCTGCTCATTAATCCCTGCAAATCTATCCTATCCTGGCAACAATCTCAGTGGCGCCATCTATTGGCTAGTCCCGAAACACTTCCGGTTTACGTATGTTTCATAATTTTTAACTCTTCATTCTTTTGCCATAAGGGTGAATTCAGTCCGACAGTGCTATACGTGGCCATTTCCAGAAGATAGCGTGTATATTTGATTTCGCAAATATATTACGAAACCCGCCGTCTACTTTAGAACCATAAGTGGTATTTGCGCACTGGCGCCACCACATCACGTTTCAGCTCGCGCGAAAAAGAGCGAATTGGTGGCGCCCTGTTGTTTCTCTTTTGTGACGTCATGACCAGGATTGGCCTCCCCGTGATGTAGCTAGTTATGCGGCTAATTATCTGTTTCGAATGACACGTTCGATTGCGTGTGTAAAAAGCACAGACTGAGACCACAGGAAACCAGAAGGACGCACACACACATAGAGACTTTGTGCGTGTGCGTGTGGTTTTGGCTCCCTGCAGTATCGGGGTTGATGTAATTTTGTCCACCATTTTGTTGTTAAGATCTGTCTGGCGCGCACCAAACCAATCCTCCCAATGATTCACATGACAACCTCAATGGCGTAGTGCGCGGGAGTATATATGTTATGAAGCTAACTTTTACGTAAAGGGTTGTTTATACTCCGACGTTGAGCGCAGTGAACGCAGCGTAGCGCAGAACGCGCGCCTTTCATTGGCTGGCAACCAGGAACTCGAAATCTGCGACCAATCAGTATCTGTGCGCGCTGCGCTACGCCGCGCCCGTCGACGTTACGATGGAGCATAAAGGGTTGTTTATACTCCGACGTCGAGCGCAGTGAACGCAGCGTAGCGCAGAACGCGCGCCTTTTATTGGCCGGCAACCAGGAACTCGATATCTGCAACCAATAAGTACCTGCGCGCGCTGCGCTACGCGGCGCCCGACGACGTTACGTTGGAGTATAAATGTACCTTAAAGGTACCTTAATTACAAATAACGCGCTACTTCTCTGTTGCTACTTTTTTGTGTTTAAGTAGCGAAGTACGACTTTGTGAATTTTCGAGACAAGGAACGAGTAACGTATTTTCGGTAGATTTATTCACGCCTCCAACGCCCTATAGATGGTGGGGCGGTTCCTCCAAGATGGCGGATGAGACGGGGCTATATTTTCCAGGATTCCTTGTGCGCCAGCTCGCTGACGCTGGTCAGTGTGTTTAAATTCATTTATTTGGCTATACATTCGAAGCCGTCAGGTAGGTGCATGTCACAGTGGACGGAGATGTTGACATGTTTTAGCAAAAGGAGCATGTTCATTTCTAAACGGTGCGGAAACCTGTTCCATGTTAATTTTTAACTATCTGAAAATTTAAACAGCGCAAAAAACGAGGGATTATACGAAAAAGGACACATACCCAGCGCTTCACCTGGTCCCTCGTCATTTGCGCTTTTCAAATTTTCAAATATTTAAAAATTAAAATGAAAAATGTTGAGTAGCTTTGCGCATTTTGGGCACCGGCCACGTCATTGTGCATAGCAAACGATTCTTGAGGGCGATGAAGATATCATGGAGCTTGCACTGCTATGCTAAAACTGCATATTAGATTATAATGAAGCGTAATTGGGGTTTTATTTATTGCTCTATAAAATATTCAAATAAACTGTAAACTACTCGTGTGTACCTGTTATTCGCAGCGTCGTGACCTGCCTCGCCAAAAGGGCCTCTTCTGAGCATTCGTCACGAAACGCTTGCTTACACAGATGCGCTTAAAATGCCGCAGGCATTTGTTTTGTTTTTATAATTATTTCGAGGCAAGTATGCGCAGTCTATCTTTCAGCGCATAAATCGCGAACCGATTCCCGGTGTCAATCACTCGACACACCGCTGAGCGAGCTGCACTCTTCTGCTTTCGGGAAATAATAGAATTTTTGTATACCTTATTCAAGAGCTTTGCACCACTAGCGGAAGCTTTTAACGTCACGTTGAGCACAGGTTGAGCTGGCGACCGCAGGACCCGACACCCACAGAGTATGCGATGTACGGAAAGTCGCCAATTAAATTAGACATCCCGGTTTCTTCGTGCAAGGCTGTTACGAAGGGGAAAAGAACAATTCCTATTTTAACGCAATCGGTTTTTCCGTTAACACTACACAGTGCCCGAAGACGCCGACCAAAACCATGCGGTAACAGCAGCATTTAGGCCGACACTCCCTGCCAGAGTCGTCACCAGCGTCTCCGTCTCCGCCTTCAAAACAGAGCACTGCCAATGAGATCTCGTCGTCCATGGTGCTGTTACTCAGTACGTCTCTGTCACGTGATTGACTCGCGAAGTCATGTTTATGCTTAGAGACAGCAGTACCAAGTGGAATGTTTTGCTTTGTCGCATTGTAGACATTTTTTTCTAAAGATATTTTCGAACTCATCATTCGGTGCTCTGCTCTAAGGGTGCTCTGCAGGAAAGTAGATGAACAACTGATTGATTGACTTCCCTAATTCTGAAAAGGGTGGCGCTATGGCCTCAGTGGGGAAAGGGTAATAAGGGAAGGAACATGTTCACACACGGCGGTCGACGCCAGTCAAGTGCACAAACTGCCATTGTGAGGAGAACGTCTCTTTAGTATGCGCACCATTCTTCGGAGTAACCCAGTCCTGAAGTTTGCGGATGCGTGGATCAAGGTTCTCGATCCTTTTGGCTTGCAGTCCGAGAGACGGTGTTGGATCGTTGGACTGATGTCAGCAGGGCAGTTATCAGTGTGCCCCGACTGTTGCTCGTCCGTCGGTGCTTAATCGGGTGAATTGCCTCTCTGCCTCTTGTAGTGACGCCATCTGGCGAGTATACGTCCACCGTATAGTGAAGCTCCAGTGCGGGCTTTGTGTATCAGCACTTCGCCATTGGGTAACGGTGCGAGGTTGTGATTATCAGATCTCTCGCACTGTCGCTTGATCCACGCTCTGTGGATTCCCGGTCACGGGAAGCGCATCTTTCCAAACTGCTACTTCCTTCCGGAAGGCGTCCCGGTCTATGACCCAAATTGAGTGTGTCCACCCGGCTCCGCTGCCTGTCGGGAGCGTCAGCCGGATGGGTAGTGGTCGGATCTCAAAGGGTCCGGTACGCACCGCCAGTCGATCACCAGGCTCGAGTCCGTCCAGGTCTGTTCCAGGATAGAGTCCCTCTGACTCTCGAGTAGCCCGTGGCGCGTCCGGTAGGTGAGGTCGCTTGTCAAAGTTCGGTGCGCCATCTCTGCTACCTCCTATGGCCGTTCGCCGTGGAGTGCTTCCATTCAGGTGGTGCGCGTTGAAATCACCTGCCAGGAGCCGTTTAAGCCTGAAAACAAACAGTCTTTGTTTTTGTGTTTTTATTGTGCTAGACGAAGCGTCTTTATAACGAAACTTCGCACCTTAGAACCAGCAGTTGCGAGCATCTTTCTGCGGAAGAGGCAGGCACCTCAGCGAACCCTAGGAGCTTACGCGAAGCGTAGACGAGACGAGGTAAGGATTTCCAGTTGATAGTTGAGCGACAGATGCAATTAGAATCGGGCCTTCTCATTTTATGACATCACCGCTCGACCAACCAATGACATTCGGTGGAGGCGAGCGGCTGCATATTTTTTTATTTTTTTCACATTTAGTGTTCTTTTGAGAACAAATGATGGTGATATTTAGATTTTCCAGCAAAAACTAATCAAAGAGAAACATTGCTTCATATTTTAGAAAACTGTTTAACCTTCCCTTTAAATCGGCGGTGCAATGATTTTCGTACTTTTCGTAAATACCACTTAAAATGAATCCCTGGCGTTTATAACCATAGCCACACGCTGGGGTTGGCAAAGCACAGAACACGCGCTGAGTTCCAGTTAAGGTTCGGCTATTGACGTCATTGAAGCAATTTGGCATGAGCTACTACACGAATGCTTGTCGAGCCTTTGAACATCGCGAGACCAAATCGAGTGTTCACGGAATGCTCGAGTTCAATCTATGAGCCGCGTTCAAATATCGTCACTGGGGCACACGGTGAGCTCCAAACTACGTCATCGAGTTTTGCGAAGAAGAAATTTCAAGAAAACGCTCGTTTTTATTCTTGAAATTACACCGCAACGAAGAGGTCTTGGTCAACTTGTGTAGTGTAAGAAACATTCCAACTGAATACCGTTGCGCTGCCCCTTTAACTCCAGTTGCGCTTCACTGTACTTCGCACACCATTCCCTCGGACAGCTACTTCAGAAGAGAAGAGAGCGGGTGCTCAGCTTAAATTTGATGGGCGCGAAGCGCATGTGCGCCCGTAGCTTTGACCGCATAGCCCCAGAACGGTGCAATTAACTGCTGTTAAGTGTGCCGACTAGGGTAATACGGGAATTAAATGCTGCTTTATTTTATCGTGTACGTGAGTGCGGCATCAAAAACCGTCGTGGCCACACACACACACACACCGTGTTAACTAATTAATAAACAATATATTTATAGGAGCGACCACACATACATTGGGGAAGGGAAAAGGTGAGGGGAGCAAGAACACATTTTAACAGGTCGAAGAGCTCATTATGTTTTCTAAATATCTGTGGGCATCTTTAATCAGAAACCGCGGACGTTGATAAAAGGCGACTTGCATGCAATTTGCCGGCAAGCTAAACCTAACTTTGCAAAAAGAAACCTATTTTTGCTGTTTGCTTGCTTTTTAGTGGGCGGACGATTTGATAGCACCGAGAATTTTGTCCAGGTAGATGACGATGCTGAGACACTTTAACGGCAAAAGTAAACAGTTTCACGTCCGCGACAGGACTCGAACCTGCAATCTTCTGATCCGAAGTCAGACGCCTTATCCATTAGGCCACGCGGACGGACGGAATTTGCAGTCCTGCTCTAACGGCAAAACATACAAACACATTTAAAAAAAAATCATTACAAAGCAATAGACTCACAAATTCAATGCCATCTAGTAGCTGAACTATCAGTCTAAATTTGTGGATGCTGATAGAGGTAAAGATGTAGTACTTACCAGTCAACGGCACACGTACAAAAGTTACAGTGTTCTTCGATGTAGAGTTCTTTTTCTATTTGTTTCAGTTTCGGGTGTCTATGCAACAATTTTTTTTTACTATGCGGAAATACCGCTTAGAACGGATCCCTGACGTTAAAGGAGCGATGCAACAATTTTCGTACTTTGCGCAAATACCGCTCAGAACGGGTCCCTGACATTAATGACCTATGAAAGAAGTGTTCGTTCTTCACCCCACGCAATAGAAGTCCCAGAAAAAAATTAAAGAAAAACGCGCAGCGTTCACCCCCTCAACTCGCAGCCAGAACAAGCGGCCACGTGACCTGGAGCCGATTATATGCCGCCAATGTTGATCATAGCCACGCGCTGGTGTTGGCAAAGCACAGGACACGCGCTGAGTTCTAGACATTGTTATGGCTCGGCTATTGTCGTCGTTGCAGCGACTGGACACGGGTCACTACCCGAATGCTTCTCGAGCTAGTAATTATCACGAGCCCAAATCGAGTGCCCACGCAATGCTCGGGTCCAATCTATGAACCGCATTCAAATATCGTCATATGGGTGTACTGCGATCCCCACGTTACGTCATCAAATTTTGCAAAGGAGAGATTGGATGAAAATGATCGCTTTTGTCCTTGAAATTACACCGCAACAAAGGTTCTACACATTAGCCTTCCTTGCTTAAATCTGTCTTGAAATTCGTCGCAAGTTTGTCGCAGTTTTTTAATTCGCTCGTTCAGTCGTTTGGCTTGCATTTGAAGGCGGTGCGCGTTTTTCTTGGCATCTTCCATGAAGCCTATAGCTGTCAAATTGAATGACGTCTGACATTCTTCCACTTCAAACTCTTTTTGCAGGCAAGGTTCAATAGCCACGCACTCATCAACAGCTTGTCTTCCCTAGGGGACTGCATTTTGCGTTGTCGGCTTCTACCGCTCGCATGCGACGTGGACGCGTTAGGTGGCACACGAACAAGCGTTCTGCGTCTCTTTGAACCTGCTGGTTGCTTGTACAACGAATACAATGGGAATTGAGTCGGCACCGCTATCGGTCGCAGTACCTTCCGCTTCATCCCTACCTTGTATAGTCCTCCGCCTTAAATGCCTATATGTACAACCTCGGCTTTCTGCAGGGAAGATAATCCACATAGCGCTCCCCTCTCCTAAGCTGCGAGGGGGAGCCAGGTTGGGGCAAGGTAAAATGTGAAGAGATATAGGAAAGGAGGTGACGGGCAAAAGTGGAAAGCGCGAAGTGTACGTCGGCCTTTAAAATGAAGAGAGCGCACGACGCTCCTGGAGCTTGGTTGCCACTGGCTGCCCTTCTCGCTGCATTCTCGCGAAATGTTCTTCAACCAGGCATCCCAAAATTTCTCTCTAGACGGAAGCTCGTGATAGCAGAGTTCCGGATCTCTCGCAGCATTTGACTTAGAGCGCGGCACGCAACAGTTTTTAAGGCATCGCGTGCTCCGTAACCCATCTGCACACTTTAAAACTGTGCAGAGACAGACAAAAGGCGGCTGTCTACGTCTCTTCTTTCTCATCCATCAGTGGTTATCGCCATGAAACTATAGAAACGAGCAAAAAAACGATTGAAAGCACAAACCACGCATGCGAGCAAAGGGTAAAACTGCGATATTTGCTCCGCGCAAAGTGGTGCAAAGGTGGGGGACAAGCGATTTTTGCGGCCTTTTGCAACCGCGACAGCGCCTCGGTATCGGCGAAGCCAATGACGGGCAGATATTTTCTCTGGGTCGCGAAGCAAGAGCGCGTTGGGCGCCTTTTCTATACTCTTTTTCACCTTATGATGTACCGCAGCAAAGGCTACAAGCGCGAGCTCCTTGCTCTATAAGGCACATCTCGGCGGCGCAAGCTCTCGTGCGTTAAGAGTAGCTCCCATCGCTATGAGCTCGCGCTTCTAGCCTTGTCTGCGTTACAACATAAGGTGAAACGGAGTATAGCTTTCAGCTCACGAGACCACTCGCCGATGTGCAGCGCCTCCACGGCAGATGGAAGAAGTTCTCCTCTCACGCGCGCTCTTTTGTTTTCGGAAAAGATCGGCAGGCCGCACCATCAGGGGGATCGAGAGGCCGTGACCCAGGGATCTTGGGTTCAATCCCCACCCCTGCCCGTTTCTATCTAGATGAGCATCGTACCGGCGTGCGTTCGTGTTTCACTACTGCGTGACGGGTGTTAAAGACCCTAGGCTAGCGGTCATACAGTACTGCCTAAAAACTCTCATCTACAGCGCGTACCGGTGTCGTTGACCATATTAACCTTTTAAGTGCATCCCACTGCCTTTCCGGTCTCTTTGCAGCCAGCAAGCCAACCACTGCGTGCCTCTACAAACGGCCTTTCTAAAGGCCACTCATATTTGCATTGAAGATGCCGTTTCATCGGGTTGCAACCACCACCCGTGTCTCTGAAACCATGTGAATAAATTATTAAAAGCAGTGCCGAGTTCTTTCGCTTGTCCTGGTCCTTCTGGTCGCTACGATACCTGTCGTAGATCCAGGGGTACCGCTGAACTAGCTCAATTAATTTATAGGTTTTCTCGCGTACGTCAAACGCAGCGGCAACTTCAGCCCTCCTCGGGACAGCGGCACTCTTCTTTGCAGCTTGAGCAGCTTTCCTCGCGTCGGAGACGGATGGGAAGTTCATCGTCGCAGCCATTCTTTCAAGCAAGCACGGAGCGTGTGTGTGGTGTGAGGCAATTGCACGCGGAACCACGTGAACGCCGGTGGCAAGGAGGGCGGAGAAGGGCAGCGCGCCGCGCTGATTGGCCGCGGAGAAAATACGTAAACCTACGTCACGACCCGGGAAGGAGAAAGTTGAAAATTTTTCAACTCTTGACCCGGACGCCGGAAGCCGTAATTACGTCACCGCCCGTGCGGAGGGAGCGCTGACGTCACTATGGGTTCCGGCGCATGGGCTGGCCCGGGTCCCGTATTCCGGGCCTGTTTGAACCGGCCTTTAGGCATACCAACTTTCATTCAATGTGTCATTCATACCTCGCACGTCAGCAGACTGGAACCGCCTTCCCGCTTCAATTGCCTCCATCACTGACGTTTTTCTTTTTAAACAAACACTTAGTAACAGCACCCTTAGTTGATTGATTTCGTTGCCATCGTTTTTTGTGTTTTTTCACTCCCTCCTGAAATGAACTATGTACCTTGAGGGTAAATAAATAAGTAAATAAATTTAAAAAAGAGCTGCGCCCTGATTCGGCGTTACACGAAGTTGTAGACGTCTTTCATTTTTTAATATGGGGGTGTTTTTTTGTGTTTGTTAATTCCCAAAGATTCGTTGTTTTTCAAAATTAATTTTTGTATCGGACAAACGAAAAAAAAAAAAACAGAAACGGGGTTTCGCGGTGGAAAACTGGACCGACGAATCGGATTTCCTAACCACCAGCGAGCATACGTGAGGTACGAATAGTTTGAGAACTTCCCTGTATCGATAAGAGATGGAAGCGAGATGAGCTGTGTGGTTCCGAACAAAGAATCCACCTTGCGGACTGATACACCAACGGACGGCTCTGACGTCACGCCTCTGCGGTGGCGCTGCTGCCGGCGTATGCGCAGACGCGTCACCTCATCTGAATATCGCTTCTGCGCAGGCGCAGTGCCCACACCCGGTGCGGGCGAACGCGGGCCTGTCCGTAGAACGCGTCGGTCTACAAAGCAGATGCGGCGACCGGGCTGTAGGCTTCGGTTTTAATACGCCCTTTTGTTCAGTCGCTGCAATAACAGGTCCTGTCCGTCCGCGTGGCCTAATGGATAAGGCGTCTGACTTCGGATCAGAAGACTGCAGGTTCGAGTCCTGCCGCGGACGTGAAATTATATTTGTTTTGTCAACCTGACATCTCACAGAGACGTCCGGCTGTTCACGTTCTATTAATGACGATTGATAGAATTAAAAAAAAATGACGATTTATAAAATAACGCATAAAGATGTTTGTTTCTTGTTGTTGTTGTCGTTGGATTTTTTTTTTTTTTTTTTTGGGGGGGGGGGGTGATTTTGTACATTGTAAACCCCTAAAGCCGGGGTCACACTGTTTATAGACCTTTTTCGGATAACCTCGAACCAGCCAGTAACTGACGTACCCTCGACCTGGTGTATTTTTGGATTGCCCGCTGACACAGGGTATGCAACCGCCAAGGGTATGGGCGAAAAGGCTTAAAAACGGACGTCGTGAATGAGTTAGTTCCGAGTGCTCCTTTTTACCGTGCAATTTCCGAAAATCTACGGTTGTCTGGCTACCACTGCATGGTCGTCGGATGGATAAATAATTTTAAAAAGCATAAGAACAATAGCAGAAAGTGTGCCATGAGCACAAGAAGCTGCAGCGCGAGTGTGGCTGCAATGTTATCGAGCTTCGCATTTTCCCCAAGAATCCTTATTTATAAAGTCAGTCGATTGCGAGCTTGAATCGCGAGAGATTCGTATCAGACTCAACGTCACGTTTAAGCTCACGACCACTTCGTCTACGACAAGAGGACCGATTTTAATTCCCGGTGCAGGTTGTCCAATTAGGTTATCACTGGAAGCCCCAAGGTATGTGTAAGGTATGAAAAAGTCTACATGCCACCACTCAAGATGGAGCTATCAAATGCCGAGAGCTTTCCTGCATAAACTATACATTAAACTGCTCATATATACTTCGCTGTGGAAACTCAATCAAAACACCCCGCCGTCTTTGTCCTCGTTCTCTCGAGGAGGCAAGGTGATGGCCTGTGAGTAGCCAGCTGGATTCAACCGGACAAGTTCCAACTAGGGGTGTCGCGAACTGGCCGAGGTTCGAGTTCGACCAGGTTCGACTTTTTCGAACTTTTAGTGGAAAGTCCGACGAACCTTGTATTGAGGTTCGACTCGTGTGCGCATGCGCGACAGGCTGGCCAGTTGGCTTCGGATTGGATGGTCATGGCTAAGGGATGAATTAAGGGCAGCGCTGATTGGTTATTTCAGTTAATACAGTACAAAAAATTAAGTTATTAACATCTTCACTGATTAGAATTGGTTTCTTTTAATTGCAACTGTTCATAAAATAAAATAACCCTTTGCATAAAAAAAAAGTTCTCCAAACCTAGACATGCTTGTATCAAGGTTTGGCCACACTGTCCACAAAGTCGAACCGGTCGAATCTGGTGAAAAGTTCGAAGGTTCGTCGAACCGGTTCGACCCAGTCGAACCCCGAAAGTTCGATCTAAAAATCCGAGTCGACAAAAGTTCGCGACACCCCTAGCTCCAACCATGTTATTGCAGCCCAACATAGCCAAGTCTAGCCCAGTTCCCCCCATACCCACACCGTTGCCTGCCCAGATAGCTGTGCTGCCAGAACTAGCCGGTATTTCTTTTTCTAAACCACTAGACGGCGTCGTCGGCGCCGTAATTCTCAAGATGGCGGCGCCGTTAAAAAAAAGGTCTATACTTCGGTGTGGAAACTCAATCAAAACACCCCACCATCTTCGTCCTCGTTCTCTCGAGGAGGCAAGGTGATGGCCTGTGAGTAGCCAGCTGGATTCAACCGGACAAGCTCCAACCAAGTTATTGCAGCCCACCATAGCCAAGTCTAGCCAAGTTCCCCCCATACCCACGTCGTCGGCGCCGCAATTCTCAAGATGGCGGCGCCGTTAAAAAAAAAAAAAAAAAAGGTCTATACTTCGGTGTGGAAACTCAATCAAAACACCCCACCGTCTTCGTCCTCGTTCTCTCGAGGAGGCAAGCTGATGGCCTGTGACATAGCTATGCCTGTGAGTAGCCAGCTGGATTCAACCGGACAAGCTCCAACCAAGTTATTGCAGCCCACCATAGCCAAGTCTAGCCAAGTTCTCCCAATACCCACACCGTTGCCTACCCAGATAGCTGCTGCCAGAACTAGCCGGTAATTCTTTTTCTAAGCCGCTAGACGGCGTCGTCGGCGCCGCAATTCTCAAGATGGCGGCGCCGTTAAAGAAAAGGTGTCGGCCCGCGCGCGCTCTAGCTGCGACTAATAATAATAATAATAATAATAATCTTTATTGGCTCAGGAGAGCCGTGGCACCGCGGAAAGGCGACAGCCCGTACCATGGAGGCCCGCGGTGCCACGTCTAGTGATGATGATTATGAGATGATATGTACAAGGGGAAGTCGACGACGTATAGATGACAAAGAGGTGCTGACGATGTGAAATAAAGCCCGCGGGTGAGGGCGCGGGCCGATGTTGCGGGCGATGAGGGCCCAGGGGGGCTATGTTGCGCTTTTTGGACTCCCAGGAGACTAGGGAGAGGGAAGTGACGTCAACAACGCAGCAAATGCAGATTGGATGTTGGTTTTGTTTTCTTCTGTCAACATCCAATCTGCGTTTCTCTAGTCGTTGACGTCACTTCCCTCTTCCAAGTCTCCTGGGAGTCCAAAAAGCGCAACATAGGCTGCTCGCTGGGCCGGTCCCCTGTCCAGCTGGCAGAAGTGTCCTGGCAAGCTCTCCAGGGTGGCGTCCGCAGGCCCCACCGTGCGTTGGGGCTGGGAAAGTCCTGGCGGCACGGCGGTGACGAAGACGCCATGCATGATGAGTACGACCCGCTCCTCCGAACCGCCGCGTGAGTCCTGGAGGTCCGGTGACAGCCCAGGCGAGCAGGCCAAAGAGCCAAGGCGACCCTCGGCGGGCCGTCCGATATACATTCTTAAGGGCGAAGTCCTGGCGCATGACGGTGCAGTCGCTCGCTTCGGTGAAGGCAGCGGCTCCAGGGGGGCGGCCCAGTCGAGGTAGACGGCTTCCACCCCCCATGCATTCATGTTCAGGGCCAGAACCTAGCGCCGCGGTCACCCGGCACAGCCTCCTGTCATCGTCTAAAGCGGCGACTAAAGTCACTGACTTTAGCGGCGACCTTCCGCGCGCCGCACGCGTCGAGGAAGCAAAGATAGCGGTGATAGCTTTCAGCGCACCAAGGGGAGCAATGCCGAAGCTTGGGAAGCGCTGAGCGAGGGGGTAGGCCACACACTCTCGCGCCTAGGCTCACTTCCAGGCGGCGCAGCCTGATGGCGAATTCCACTGGGCGTTTTGGAGCGCGCCGGGATCAGTTTACCAGATCCGGAATGGAGCACAGACGCCAGCGGCCACAGACGCAGACGCCAGCGGCCAGCCTACGTATTGACATCCCCTGTGACTAAATTTCAGAACGTGAAAGGGCACTTTTTAAACCTGTTGCAGACGATACCGTTGATAGACCCGTAGCAGACGAAATGCTCGGCGAGCGCTGGCGGCGCGGACGACCAGCGGCGCAGCGGAGGGATAAAAAAGTGCAGGCGAGATCGCGTGACCCATTGCCGGCGTGTGATT
>JABSTQ010004823.1:0-33680 GCA_013358835.2 Ixodes persulcatus | reverse complement strand
TGAACTTTTTATTTATAAAAGAAAAACGTCATAGTTTATTTAGAACGTTTTTGGGCATAATCGAAAGCCACTAAGTTGTTCAGTGAAAATTAACGCAATTGCGGTTTGTGTAGGTGTGCTATACGGCCAGGCGAGGATTAGGTTCAAGAAAGAACGCAGCTAAACCCGACTGATTGCCTAAAATTAGCTAATTAACCTTTTAATTAGAAAAGAAAACGGCTTAGTGTACTTAGAAAGTTGGTGGTCATAATCAAAAGCCACCAAATCAACCCGCGTACACTATTATACGGCGTCCTGATACGGTGTCCTTCTAATTTGGGCGCGAAAATCGCGGAAATTTAGTTCTCATTTTATTTGATATGGCCTCTATGTCCGCGTGGCACAGTCCAACGCCATGAAGCCAAAGCGATAAATCATGCGCATTGCTGTGACAACGCCACTGTAGAAGGGGCGAGGAGCGCGGCGGCCGAAAAGATTGCGGTAACACGATTCGCGTCCAAATTAGGTTTTTTTAGGACGCCGTGAACTACTTCACGTGCGTTACATCTTTTTAAAAATGAATGATTTGTTGTTTTTAATGACTACAGATAAGGCACAAACCGCAATTGCGTAATTCTGGCGTCTTTTTTAGAAAAATGTCTAGTCGTTACAAAAATCACTCTGTATAAACACGATTGTAAGGCAGTTTTTTACGGCGGGTGACATCATTACGGCACGGAAGGGGACGTTGACCACAGATCATACACAGCCACTGTTGTTTTCGTACGAGAATGAGCAAACATTTGATACCAAATAAAATAGATTGAGCATTCACCAAATTCGGCTTGTTTACTTGATTCAAATCGATATTTGATTTGATTACACTTGTTTTGTGCCCGCACACGCCTACTTTATTCCCTAATGAGTTACAAGTGATAATTGCATTGTTTTTCGTCATGTAAGGTTATTAACAATTTATTATTAACACATTATTAACAATCGGAGCTATACGATTACGCGAAGCGCATTTGAAGATATTCAAACTTGTTCTGAGTACACAAACAACTTCTCAAGCCTCTTGCTGTTTGGGGCCTTTCCTACACGGAGTACCAATAATAAAGCCAAAACCTTATAGGGGAGACCATCTCTATCAGCCCAACACGCAAACACGATTTGAAGCGTGTAGTGCGTGCGTTGGAAAAGAGATACCGGCGAGCGAACCATAGCGTCGAATGTCCATGCATCAAAATGTCCGTGCACCGAAATATCCGCGCACCGAACAGTCCCACACCGAAAAGTCTTTGCAGCAAAAAGTCCGTACACTGAAATGTCTGTGCACCGAAAAGTCCGCACCGAAATGCCCTACAGCAAAACCCTCTACACCGAAAAGTGGTAGACCCACTACGGATGGGATCCTCCGTCACCTCTGCCGGTCCACGAACCATAATGATTCAGAATCTCTGTTCTATGGAGCGCCATCCATGAGATACCGAAAAACGCCACTTGTACTTCCCGTTGCCGCCATGAATTCACCTAAACAACGAAAGATGCCAAATCAGATATTTTTATTAAAATATATACTTCAATGACTACTTCTTTGAACAGAACAAGTTATTTGTGCTCTCACAACAGCAAGAATCGTACTCCAAACCAATGCTAAAAAAAGCCAATCCAACTCGTTGGGAAGGGCAGGTGCCAAGCTCGCTCAAAACAGCTTCTCGGTTGGTTCAGCTCCTTGTCGCAGGTGTGCCGGCTGGCTTCTGGATAATCGTTTTTAATCCTCCAGGCTTTCATTTCCCCCAACCCAAACTTGACAAAAAAAAAAAAAAAAATCAGACAGTTGGCAAAAAAAAAAGGAAAATGGCGAGGAGGAAAGGTGAGGCGACTTCCTCCTTTCGCAGTGGCGAGGAGAAAAATGAGGGTCGGTTTCCTTCTCTCTGCTTGCGGGCCGGCCTTTAAGCCGCGTTCACACCGGCGATGCGTTCTAGTCGCGCGATAACTTTCATCGCAAAAGCGACCATCGCGGGCAAAAAGCGACGGGATTTGAGCAGTCGCTTCCTGACCCGAATTTTTGCGATGCGATCTTGTCGCGGAGAGGCTGAGCCAATCAACGGCGTTCGGAGCGAGAGTTTGAGAAGCGACTCGCCAACGAAGGCGTTGGACTCGCTCATCGCGCACCGCCAGATTGACCATCTAATCACTTTTTTTTTTTTTTTTGCGATGCGATTTAGTCGCATCGCGCGACTGCTTACATCCCCGGTGTGAATGCACCTTTACAGAAAGTGCTGCCATCGAGCTAGCACTGCGCGAGACTGATGTGCGCACGTCTCCTCAACAGATATCATTATTGGGCGGCGCATTGCAAAAGCAAGCGTGGCTCTGTGCGTGTCTTGCATTGTGATTGAGCACTGTCAAATCCTAGCGATAAAAAAGAGCGGAAACGACCGGGGCATCACACTTGGCGAATGAAAATGAATTCCCGGAACTTGTACTATTTTAGCGTGTTGGTACTTTTTAAACATTTAGAAATTGGAGACACAAAAGGAACGATACAGACAGGACAATCTTTCAACTTCAACAACATATATTTTCGGCTTCAAGCTCAAAGCCCGCCCGCTCCGTGGGAGTACCGGAAAGGGAAATCTTGGGGGAAGGAGAGGAAGTAAAAGAGGTGTACGCGATCCCCCTGTCCTGCGGGGCCAGCCTCCAGGTACATCGGGCAAACGGGGCGATGCCTCAACGACCGACTCCGAGAACATCAAATGGACGCCGAAAGAGCTGCTTCGGATTCTCAGCACCCGATCGTCATTCACGGGAGAAAATCTCCCGGCTGCGCTCCTAATTTCGCCGGCACGACAGCCATGGGAGGCCACTGCGCGCGAGTCGGGAGAGAAATAATTGAGGCCTATCGGATGGCGACAAGCCCGCAAAATATAAGCACCCCATTCATTTCGCTCTCAAGAAAGGAGATTGTCTTTTGAGACGAAAATGAAAGCCGAACGCTGACAGACTAGGCAAGGCGACAAGGCCACTGGCAGAAGCGGCCTTTCCTTTCATGCATTGTTGATGCCCCTTCGACCTCGCCTTTTGCAAATCCTCCCCACCTGCTTTTGTGTCTTAGTGTGGCTGTCAGCGAGCGCGACAGCCGCTTTAAGCATATCAAAAGGGTGGAGGGAAACGCGTGACCCGGCGTGACCTCTCTACTTAGGACGCGTAGGACAAAAACGTTTGGACGAAAATTTGGCACGTGACTCTCTCTGTCACGCTGATGGGATCTCTGGGGCTGTTGTTTTCGCCGTAGGTCCGGTTTTCGAAATGCGCGCTTCAGTGTTCTGTTGCTTTCGTGCGTTGCACACGCGGCCGTGTTTTCTCGTCGTAAACGGCCGGAATACGTCCATGCCAATTTTCAGGTAACAGCCATTTTTTTACCGGAGTTCGTGGAATTCTTGTGATGTGTTTGTTGGACACGCTTCGACGAAAACTGCTCTTCGCCGACGATGAGACGTCAGTTGAATGTGCGCAACCTTCTTTCTCGAGTGTGTTTGTGGGGTGCCTGAGTTGGATTATGCATCTATCAAGGATTACATGATATCGCTCTTTTATTAGTAAGTACACTGCAAGCATGCTTCTGATAGTAGTCCTGCTTTCCTCTCAATCTCCGCGATTTTTTGTGTGATAAGTTTTGCTTGGCATGAAGACAGTGTTAGTTCTATTTTATAATTTGCTTTTCGTTTTACAGAGAAGTGTGACCTTTGTAAATATGCCGAGAATACACTGTGTGTAATGATAGTGGTTTAATAAACTTCTGGGAGCGATCGAAAAAATTTTGTTTGTCCGTATATGCGATTGGATATGCAACAAATGATATGCAGCGTGCACATACTTGCACGACGTTCGGCCAATACGGAGCAGACGCATCGTAGAGTATTCGCATATTATTGCGCGAACGCTAGGCCGGGGCAAAACGGCTGTATGGCAATATTTGCCGGATATCAAACGGTGGTGCAAAACGGGACATTTGAGCGATATTGCAACCGACTTTCGGCCGGTACTGGCACGATACTGCAAAGTATTGCCGTGCTGCTTGGGAACGGAGGTGATGACATCTAACCATCATGTTTCCAACGCTTATTTAATTTAATTCTCTTCTGGGGCGCGTGAAAGAGCACTTCTGTGACACACCAGAGATATTCCAAACTTGGGCAGGCCTCTCGGCTTTCTTTGATACTTTTAGCACTTATTTGGCACTTCGGTGGGTAGCCAGAGAAGAGCCAAACCTCGGCATGCCCCGAATCGCCAAATTAAAATTTACTGCGGCAGTTATGGCTCAAGTCTGGCACTTCCTTTGGCAGAACTGTGGCGCACCAGAGAAAAGCCAAACTTGGCATGTCCGAAATTCCCAAATTAGGCATTGCTTTGGTAGTTATGGCTCAAGTCTGGCACTTACTTTGGCACAACTGTGGCGGACCAGAGAAAAGCCAAAGTTGGTGTGGCCGAAATACCCAAATTAGGCGTTGTTCTGGCAGTTATGGTTCAAGTCTGGCACTTACTTTGGCAGACTTCTGGCGTACCAGAGAAAGGCCAAACTTGGCATGTCCGAAATACCCAAGTTAGGCGTTGCTTTGGCAGTTATGGCTCAAGTATGGCACCAACTTTGGCGCTCCTCTGGCGCACCAGAGAAGAGCCAAACTATGGCATGCCCTAGGATTGCCCAACTAAGGCTATAGTCAGGCACCGTACTTTGGCACTGATGATTGCCATGGTGCAAAAACCTAACTGCGCCAAAGTTGGGCCCTTATGTTTGCCAGACCTTTGCCCAAGTTGGGCATTCCTCTGGCGTGCTACCTGGGCCAACATGCCGTCGATCAGCTCGTTACTCGTTTGACACAAGACGCAATCGTGTGTCATTTTGACCCCTCAGCCCCCACTGAGATCCACACTGATGCCAATGGTTATGGGATAGGCGCAGTCCTAATAGAACGAAAATCACCCTAACTTGGAAACGTCGTAGCGTATGCTAGTCGCACCCTCTCGAAGGCTGAACGTAACTAATCGACAACTGAAAAAGAATGTCTAGCAATTATCTGGGCTACTGCCAAATTTCGACCATACCTGTACGGCCGGCACTTCAACATCATCACGGACCATCACGCCCTTTGTTGGCTCATGTCATTAAAGGACCCCTCTGGACGTTTGGGACGCTGGTCACTTCGACTACAGGAGTACGACTTTTCAGTGACATATAGATCCGGACGCAAGCATCAAGACGCCGACGCTCTTTCACGTTGCCCTCTACCGACGATCGAAGCTCAAGCCGACGACAACCCCGTACGACGTACCAGAGAAAAGCCAAACTTTGGCATGCCCTATGATCGCCCAACTAAGGCGATAGTTAGGCACCGTACTTTGGCACTGATGATTGCCATGGTGCAAAACCTAACTGTGCCAAAGTCGGGCCCTTATGTTTGCCAGACCTTTGCCCAAGTTGGGCATTCCTCTGGCGTGCTACCTGGGCCAACATGCCGTCGATCAGCTCGTTACTCGTTTGACACAAGACGCAATCGTGTGTCATTTTGACCCCTCAGCCCCCACTGAGATCCACACTGATGCCAATGGTTATGGGATAGGCGCAGTCTTGATAGAACGAAAATCACCCTAACTTGGAAACGTCGTAGCGTATGCTAGTCGCACCCTCTTGAAGGCTGAAGGTAACTATTCGACAACTGAAAACATCATCACGGACCATCACGCCCTTTGTTGGCTCATGTCATTAAAGGACCCCTCTGGACGTTTGGGACGCTGGTCACTTCGACTACAGGAGTACGACTTTTCAGTGACATATAGATCCGGACGCAAGCATCAAGACGCCGACGCTCTTTCACGTTGCCCTCTACCGACGATCGAAGCTCAAGCCGACGACAACCCCGTACGACGTACCAGAGAAAAGCCAAACTTTGGCATGCCCTAGGATCACCCAACTAAGGCGATAGTTAGGCACCGTACTTTGGCACTGATGATTGCCATGGTGCAAAACCTAACTGTGCCAAAGTCGGGCCCTTATGTTTGCCAGACCTTTGCCCAAGTTGGGCATTCCTCTGGCGTGCTACCTGGGCCAACATGCCGTCGATCAGCTCGTTACTCGTTTGACACAAGACGCAATCGTGTGTCATTTTGACCCCTCAGCCCCCACTGAGATCAACACTGATGCCAATGGTTATGGGATAGGCGCAGTCCTGATAGAACGAAAATCACCCTAACTTGGAAACGTCGTAGCGTATGCTAGTCGCACCCTCTCGAAGGCTGAACGTAACTATTCGACAACTGAAAAAGAATGTCTAGCAATTATCTGGGCTACTGCCAAATTTCGACCATACCTGTACGGCCGGCACTTCAACATCATCACGGACCATCACGCCCTTTGTTGGCTCATGTCATTAAAGGACCCCTCTGGACGTTTGGGACGCTGGTCACTTCGACTACAGGAGTACGACTTTTCAGTGACATATAGATCCGGACGCAAGCATCAAGACGCCGACGCTCTTTCACGTTGCCCTCTACCGACGATCGAAGCTCAAGCCGACGACAACCCCGTACGACGTACCAGAGAAGAGCCAAACTTTGGCATGCCCTAGGATCGCCCAACTAAGGCGATAGTTAGGCACCGTACTTTGGCACTGATGATTGCCATGGTGCAAAACCTAACTGTGCCAAAGTCGGGCCCTTATGTTTGCCAGACCTTTGCCCAAGTTGGGCATTCCTCTGGTGTGCTACCTGGGGCGACATCATAATGACGTCAGGTATGCAAGTCAAGGGATGACACCTGATATATGATATTTTGCTCAGACATTTGTAAAATGTCAAACCTCGTTGATCTCTAGCGTCGCCTATGACACCGCGGTCGGCTTTTAGGTTTCGAGCCGTACTCTGATACCGATATACGTTTTTGGGCTTCCGTATGTCGTGCTACGGAGGAGTGTATGAGGGAAATTCTTGCAACTTTGATCGGTCGAGCCGCCTCCCAGCTTATCGTCGATTTGAATCGCGAATTCGTTCTAGCTTCGCTCTGAAACTTTCTGATTTTATCTAAAAAAAAAGGATGAGAAGGTTACACTTATAAGCGACATCAATCCGGCCTACCTGAGGAACTTTATGCCAAGTTACTGCCGAGAAAAATCGTAGCAAAGAAGTATTAATGAAAAACTCACACCCATAAAGCCCGTCGTTGTAAACACGTACTACGACCTACGACACCCCCTGCGAAAATAAACGGCCCAAAGCGGATGTGCTGATATTCAGCAGGTCACGCGCGTGCTTCCCTCCTTGCTATTGACTTCGAAAATATTTGGGTTCATATGCATTTGGGATCATCATTCATGTTTGCTTCGCTTGATGTTTCATTGTAAATCTAATTCGCAATAAGGTTCCACATCCGCATTCCACAATGAATGTGAACCGCGTCGGACGGACAACATGGTTACGATGGTTAGAAGCCGATAAAGGACCGGGTATGACGATTATGATCCCCGGAGAAGGGGAACAAGTGGGACAAAGGAGAAACAAAAATCACCAATGTTTGAAGCCGAAAGTGTAGCCCAATCAGGTAATACTGTGGTGTCCAACTAAAACAAAATTGCCGATAAAGATATGTTTTGATCACTCCCAATTTAATATTTGAAGATCAAATAAAGTGTGGTAGCTGTTCAACCTTTTTACATCGCTAGCGTGCCGTTTTGGTGCTCATGATGCTGTAGGGTGCCGCATGCTTGATACAGAAAGTAAAAACAAACCGGGATTTTTAAATACGGTTTATAAAATGCAGACGTGATATTTTGCCGCAATACTTAAGAATCGACGTTCTTGTGATTCCACGAATATATAAAAATGAAAATCCGGCAGACACTTTTTTCTTTTCATGACTACTTAAATAATTATTCTAAGATATAAATGCAAGCTATCTCCTAGCGCTGATTACACAGCTTTAAACGAAACACTTACATAGGTTGCGAGAAATGTCGCAAATAAAAGAAAAAATTTAATTCATTTCTGTCTGGACTTTCAAAAACTATAAAACAAAGTAAGGTAAACAATGCTCTTGTATCGACCTCAAACAAAACTTGGCGCCATAAAATTAGGCGAAGTTTTGAAAAGAGCATTTTTCGTCTACGTGATTTTCCGTATTTAATTGATCTCCGTGTATGCGTGCGTGCAAACACCTGCTTAGAAAGGAAGCGCAAATCGGCTAATAAAAATGAAAAAACGGAAGACAAAAACTATACAAAAGTCGCAGTGGTACCCTACATTGATGGTATAACCCACAAATTAAAAAAAAAAAATAGCCGCGACGCAGAACCTTCAGGTCGTGTGCTCGCACATAAACAAGGCGTATTATATGTGCCGCAAAGTAAACCGCAACACTCACAAGAAAATTTGGTAAATCGATCACAAGACACAATATTCCCCGTGTGACAGAGAGAGCATGCAGCTGTTGTAAAGGCAGCTGCAGCAGGTCATCTGCCTTCTTATTGCCACACATGTAAATGTAGTGCAGCGTTCAGTAGCATCCCATTTCTTGCAAGAAACAAAAGCCCGTATGTGCCAGAGGTGCTGGAAATTATGAATATCGAAGGAAACATATTAATATGCGTCATCGTGCCTTTTATCAAGCTTAACACAAAATAAAATTAGAGTTTGAGTTGTTTTATGCACCGCTCAAATGCGGGTCATTTCAAACAGATATTGTACGTGGCTCTCTGAATGAAGAAGAAAAAGAAGAAGCAGATCGTCTAGACAGCCCTTAGCGAAAAGAGGCCGTACTTGAAACGAAGTTGAAATATATTGAATATGAATATTCATTTTGTATTCATTTTGTATTATTTTGTCCGCATTCGAAATACGCGCGTAATGTATTCAAAATATATCCTAAATACTAATCATAACAGATTTTAGATATACCAAAAATATTATTCCTTCGTCCTCAATATGACATTTGTGTATTAAAAACCGTCTACACAATTTTTTTATATTTTTTTTAATTTTGGATTTTGTTATTAAATTGTCCCTGCGGCATTTGAAGGCACTACTAAATACATCCCAGAACTACACATTAGAAACGAACACAAACACAATGACGCACTGAACACCTGAATCACAGTCCCGTTGACTGCTCTAGAGCCTTATATAGCCTACATATTCAAGGTAATCATTTGGCCGGTGACCCCCTCTACACTTATTAAGGTTCCAAGTGTACGATCTTTTCCTCAGAAGTCTGTCAAAGGGGAATCAGTGTTTTGAAGTTCGTGGACGATATATCTTACTAAAAAGCATTGGTACAAATAATAATAATTCGGCGCAGCTAGTCGCTAAAACAATATCCACAAAAACGGCTCCTTGAAGAGCTGTTATTGCTTCTTTGCATAGCACCACTCATGACAAAGCGAGTCAAAGCAGTTTCTTCACTTTAAAATAGTTATTTTGCTTTTCTTTACTAGTTGACTGTTTAATTTGGTCGTTAACGTCACAATATTAAAGACTAGCATCACGTACAATGGTGAGTATACACATTCAGTGAACTAACAGTGCTAACACAACCACGCCAAACGTATCTGCTCACAGCACTTTCTGAAGCTTTCCAGCATCAGCAAGTGTTGTGGTTGTAGTTCCCGAACCCCGTTTGTGACCGCTGTGCAAGAAACTCATCAGGTTGTTCTTGATAGAAAAATGAAAACAAAAACATGGACTGGGCTGATTTATCAGTGCGATGCTGAACAACTCAATTGACAACTAATCAAATGTTGAATTTAGGCACTTCAGTGTACTCCACATCTGCGTGAAGTGAACTTCTGAAAAGCGAGCTTTTCAAAATTTGGTAGTTTCAGTCAAACTACCAAAGTATTGCAGTCAAAAGATACTTAGAGTAGAACACAACAGTATTTACGATTTCCAGGTATTTTGAGAGTATTCTGCACTTATTTTTGAACGCTGCATTTTTATTAGGGCTGGAGTATATTTTGCATGAAATAAATAAATATTTTAAGAAATTTATGTGAAAGGTATTTTGTGCCTACTAATTTAGTATTTACGTATTTCAGAGCGCATGAAAGGAACTTCAAATGTAGTTTAAATAAAGGTATTTTAAAAAGATTTTCAGAAGTATATTTTATTTCTAAGTAAAAAAAAAAAGTGTGTATTTTCGGTCGATTTTTCGTGTACTTACAATTATGAACTGTACTTCAAATACACTCAAATTCGAATGTGGTATATTTCAAACGTATTACTTTTCGCTAAGGGAGATGAGAACGAAACAAAAAGTATTAAAGGGCAACTCTGCTCAATTCCGAAAAATTTAGGTTTACATCTGATTCCATTTCACAAAGCACTACTAAACAGCTCTACATCTTCGGATTCGCGAAATTTGGAGTATTATTCGTGTAATCTTAATTTAAACATCTGCTTATACCGAAACCGAAACTTCGGTTGCGTCAGGCAACATTGGCCTCGTGTCGACAGAGTCATGGCCACGTCACGTCGAACCACGTGGTCTTGTGAAGTTCGTGGGGGCGAAGGACAGGACACGCGACGCGGGCAGGTTCCCTCGTATGGCGTGGACGGTGATGGCCCGGGGGAGAGGGGGAAGGGGAGATCACGAAGGAGAGGGGGAGCGGAGAAACAGACCAATAAGCGCGCAGGGCAGCGCCAACACCGGGAGGAGAAACTCATTACGTCATCGTTCAATTTCGCTCTAAGAAGTAAAAACAAACAAAACGTGAGAATGACGTAGTCATGCCTCTGACGTAGTGGCTCAACGTTGGCCGCTCCAACTCCGCCGCATCAACTGCGCTGACGATTGCGCCTCACGTCGCACGCTAGAGTTGGCAGATTTCGGCAAATTGGCTCATTTGAAAGTTTGCTGGCCAGTTTATTAAATATATAGACGGAATTAGATTGTAATATTTGACATGGGGTCTTCCTACATGATACTGAAAAGGGCTGCATAGTTTTCTAAATATCAAAAATGAAGCGGAGTTGCCCTTTAAATCATAGTTGGTAGTCCAGAGGTTTCTCGGTCACTCTTTTTACCTTCGAATTTTCACGTTTTATTCTACTAAGTTTCAGCTCGACCCGTCCAAGTGTCATGCACCAACTGGCTCAACTAAAGCCCGTTATTAAGAAATTATTCTTTCAAACATCTTTGATAGCCTTAGGGGATATAAGGTCACAAGGGCCACCTGCAATTAGCAGTCTCATGTAGCTAAAACTGCTTCGGCCATGGGTGAAAACGCTAAAAACCACCGCTGAAAATGCTTTAAAGATAGTTCCACTGAATTTTCATAAATTTCAGGCCCACTTCAAGGACATAAGGTGTTCTGAGGCTACCGTTTTTAACTCCTTTTTTCTCCGGCAAATATAACGTAATGACCTGTTAGTCAATGACACCACTCAGACTGTTTTAAGAAAAGTTGTTTACACACTCATTAGTCCAGCAGTGAACTGAACAGATCACCCACACTCTCAGAAAAAAAAGGTGTATTTTTACACCCTTTGTCACATATAAGACACCCCAAAACTTCAGTTTGACGATGAGCGCACTGACGTCGATCGGACGGTTCTAACTTTCACAAAAGGCTTGATAGCCATGTGGTACAACTTATTAAGGCCACGGTCCCACTGAATGTGGCAGTTTAGGTACTTTTTGGCAGGTCATTACTCATCTCCTTTTAAATACTGTTTTGTGGCAATGCAATCCTATTTTATTTGATATCATGTATGTGTTGGTTTATACTGTTCAGGCGCATTTGTAGCGTTGCGAATATGATGGCGCGGACCCTCACTTGCTCCGCTGGTTCATATGTTATGGACGATCCATTAAAAATAAAACGGTTCCAATAGAGCAGTTTTGTTAAGATGATGTCGGAGCAGAATGTTACGATATATTTTTTTGGTATTTGCACTACTTTGTTTTTTTTCATATCTCCAAATATTGCCCTAAAATTGACATTTTTCAGCACAAATATGTTTTTAAGGACATGCGCTAAGGCAATAGAATTAGCTACAGATGTAGCGCTTATAATTGGTAATATATTCCAAGAAAAATTTAATGTTGTGTAAATTTTTTTTGTTTAAATATTTTATATCAAACGTAGCACTTCTTTGTGCTTCGTGTCATGGTACTTCAAATGCCACCAAGTAAATAATTAAACTTCGATAAAATTTTTTATGACATTTAGAACTACTATGGTTGCCCAAGAGGGGGACGGTGTTTTTGTTTTTTTTTTCATTTTCAAAGTCATAACGCTCCAGGAGTCCTTCAAACTTACCTGTTTTTGACGCGTATCTTTTTTGGACATCAAACAGATATATTGGCATCTAATCACAATTATTGTTTGGAATAGATATACATTACGATGTATTAGATTTTCACAGTGATCTTGCTTTGGTTTCTTGATAGGTGAAGAGCATAGCCAATTTCAAAAACAATTAAAAACTCTTTGAGTGTTTTGTTGCGCTACCTGTCGGATGGCAGACAAAACTGCTGATTTCTAATGTTCAAAACATTTTCGAGGGCGGCGTTGGCGTCTGTATCATCATCAACCTCCGTGTCTTTTTACCTTCACATTTAGAAAATATATTGGAAGATTTACTGTCGATAAATGAATGGTTTAAGTACTGGGTCAGGTTAATAAATCTATAAAAATAATTACACAAGCGTAGCGTGATATAAAGTGTTAATTATTCGATTTGATTGAAATCAATAAACAATAAAGACGAAGAGGAAAAGAATACACCCGAGTTCACTTCATGCCTAGAATCACTAAATGAGCTGCGCTTAAAGTATCCAAAAATATTCCAAAAGCCGGGAATCATAATGATCAAGAAAACTGCGCCGACTTTACTTAACAAGAAGAACAATTTAATCAAACGTTTCGTCTCCCATACGGGAGACATCATCAGTGAAACCTCAAGCAGGAATGAGCGAAAAAACTTCAACAGTCCTATTTAAGCAAGTCCGCGTACACATCGGGGAGGGGGACGACCGTGGCCCCCTCCCCGATGTGTACGCGGACTTGCTTAAATAGGACTGTTGAAGTTTTTTCGCTCATTCCTGCTTGAGGTTTCACTGATGATGTCTCCCGTATGGGAGACGAAACGTTTGATTAAATTGTTCTTCTTGTTAAGTAAAGTCGGCGCAGTTTTCTTGATCCCGCTTAAAGTATCGGCACTCTGTTCCCCAAATTTTTTTTTGGCGCCGCCTTTTAGGTCTTGTGCAGAACAAACGCAACTGCCGATCGTCATGATCCAAAAGTGCGACTTCCTCAGCATTAGATGCGGTGCTAGGAAGCTGATGCAATATTGCAATGCTCATTCGCGGGTTGTTTAAACATTTGTGGAGGACGGAAAAGCGTTTACTGTGATTTTTTTATAAAGCTTCAGATAACTGGCAACCATGATTTTAAGCCACAATATGGCCAAGTGTCGTTACTCTGAATTGTAGCTAATTTACTGGCACTAGCGGGAACAATGAGGAAGAGGCAGGTGTCAAAAGGTAGTGGCTTGTGGAATCCACGGGGCTTACGCCATGGCCCCTCCAGGTATCACAAGCTTCTTGAACAAGGGCATGAATAGTGTCATTAAATAAGCTGCGCTTCAGAGTAGCGACACTTGGCCATATTGTGAGTTAAAATCATGGTTGCCAGTTATTTGAAGCTTTATCTGAAATCGCAAGAAACGCTTTTCCGTCCTCCACTTTAAACAGTTTGCGATAAAGCAAAGCAATATTACGTGAGCTTCCCAACACCGAATCTAATGCTGAGGAAGTCGCACTTCTGAATCATGACGATGGGCAGTTGCGTATGTTCTGCACAAGCGCCAAAATGGCGGCGCCCACAACACTGTAGGGGAAGAGACTGCCGTTACTCTAAGCGCAGCTCATTTATTGGCTCTAGTTCCCGCGAACCTCCTTTCTCCTGACTGAAACTGAAACTAAATATGAATAATACATCATTATTATAGTTTATTTAGTTATAACCAACTACACATAATGAGAGGAGGAAGCGGCCGTGTAGGAGAAATGCGGGTTTTATGTGCGACCGTTCTAACCGTCTCAAAAGAGAGAACGCGCGAGCTCGCGCTGGTTTAAAAAAAGACGATCCAAAGAAAAGAGGCGGCACGCTGTGTTCTTTGCGATTGTACGTCCAATGGACCTCTTGGCGAATATGTGCTGCCACCTAGACACGCTAATCGGTTCGAGACTAGGTGACTGGAAAACAACGCGCGCCGAAGGCCTCTCCCACCCGTTCCAGATCCAAAACGTCAGCTACATCCTGTTCACCCATTGAGGCGATGTGACCTAGATACGGCTCCCCCGAGCTCACCTTTGTCCCCATCGTGCGTAATCTTCCGCCCGAGGTCGACACAACGAAACCGCTCAAAGGCGAGGAATGCAAGATGGCGGATTGTTTGGAACTAGATACTCTCGAACCCAGGCGCGTGAAATACTCCGCGCATGCGCACCGCGTATTTCTACAAAAGGTCCATTGCAAATTGTTCCGTGTATGTTTATACAGCCGGAAGTTAGTCTCCCTTAGTGGGCGTCTGGTGTCTCAGCTGTAGATGAGCAATTTAGCCAGTGCGGTACAACCGCAAACCTGGGGTCTTTAACGTGCACCACGCAGTAGTAATACACGACCGCACGCCGGTTCGATGCTCTTCCAGATCGAAACGGGTAGGGGCGGGGTGCGTTCTGCAGCACGAGCTTTCGGTCCACGTGCTCCGAGCTGGTGTGCGCTAGGCCATGCACTCGGCCACCCAGGGTGTCGAGCCGAAATGTTTTTCGGTCCGGTTTTCGTTCCGGTTCAGGGAAAACGGTTCAGCTCCGGTTCAACTCCGGAGTGAAACAATAACGGTTAAAACCGGTTCGAACCAGTTCGTACTCATATGCTATTAAAACAATTCACGACAGCAAAAGATATAAACCATGCATATCTTATAAAAGTGTTAAATATAAAAAAAGCAAAGGCTCACATTACTGTGTGGAACAAACGAGCTAATGCTGGGGCACCTCGGGACAGGCACGTTGCCATGATTTTGTCTGGGGGGGGGGGGGGGGAGCCCGCTGCCCGCCCATGACAAAATGCTGTATAAGGGGGAGGGGGAGAGGAGGTCCCAGCAAAATGGCAGATTTCGGGAGGGGGGGGGGGGGGGGCCGGGCCCCATGCCCCCCTTCCCCCCCTGGCTACGTGCCTGCCTCGGGACATGGGTGAAAGGGCATGTTCAATGTCAGGCAACTGACCGAAGAAGCAGGACGTCGTCAAACATAACCGGGGAAAAACGGCATCTCTGAGACAATAAAATGAACTTCAGTGCAGAAAAGGCTCGCTCCTCGCTGACCTGGGTCGCAGGCACTCCCAGGGCTACTTGCGACAATGCGCAGAGGTCTGGATGGCGTTCCCGTCTCTCCTCCCAAAACTGTAACACGTTAGCGTCCCTTGAAAGCCGCAGTTCCTTGTCTAGCATTTCAAGGAGGCATGCTATATCCAGTGGGCTACTGGTACCTCAAACGTGCACGGTAGCCTCGACCTCTTTTTCGTTGAGAACAGCTCCCAGGGCGTCTTCCGGACCTTCTGGAGCCGCCGCTGTTTCAGAAGACAGGGTAGAATCTTGCTCGGATTGCAAAGCTGTGATCTGCCTCCAAGTCTTTGTCAAATGCAACGTGGCCCCGTATGTTTGCTCAGGGGTGAGAAAAATTCGCCAGCGGAGATCTATGTACACTGCTGCACAGGATACATCCGTGTCAAGAAGTTGTCGCTCCCTCTTTTTAATTGACTGGACCAAGGCCTTTGCTAACGGCGACGATATCTTAGAAGTGTCCTTAGAATATCTCAGCCATATCCTGTAGGAAATATCCCTGTAGAAAATATCCTACAGTGAACTGCTCCTTCAGGAATGTCTTCGTTGCCACTTCTGCCGGGCGAAGCGGTACTGCGAGCATTTCGACTTGCGCCCATACGTCTTGAGTCCACCTGCAGCTTTCGTCTTTTGAGAGGAACCTTCCAGCGAAGCCTCTTAGTCCAAGTAGCCTGGTGAGCGCAGCGCGGGCATCCACCGCGTTGGACAATCAAGCACTGGTTTCTTCAATCCCAGCTTTCTGATCAGAGACATAACACACTGGCAACGTGGTCTCTTAACTAGCGCACGGCTTTCTCCGGTATGGGCCAAAATAAGTGTTGTTTGTTTTTTTGCATTTTTGTGTTATTTTTTAGGTTACTTTGTTTTTCACCACGCACATTTCACGCGAACTGACTTCGCGCATGAACCGAAAACCGCATAGAAAACATATCGGTTCCGCACCGAAGCGAAAAAAAATTATTTCGTTCCGGTTCAACTCCGGTTTGAGCGAAAATACCGTTTTTTTTCGGTTTTCGGTTCACGGCTCGAGTTCGGTTCAATACCCTGCGGCCACCAATCCCCCCCCCCCCCCCACCCCCTGTGCGTCTGGTTTATATACAGGTATAAGTATTTGAAGATCGACGATGGACCTCGATCATCTCGAGGTAATGTATCGTAATAACATTATATAAATAATAAACATATTGTTGGACTGAACGACTCAATTTTTCAATTCTTGGATTTTAACATGGCGGTAGCCTATTGTAATTACTGTTGATGAAGAGCAATATGCGGTGACGAGGTAATGATTAAATGATGAGGCTCTAAAAGGACGACGACATTAGTGGGTGTCGAACCACAACGTACAGTGCCAGACTTGTTTCAAGTATCGTGTACCCAAAGACCTTTCTTCACCCGCAACAGTATATGGTAGAAGCAATGAGTACGCTGCTTTACAACTGTACGTGGAACAGGAAAACTGCACTGTGCAGAAGTGCGGCTTATTCGTTAATATCAGGGACGGGTTTCTAGCAGCATTCCCTGATTGGCTACTTGAAACAAATGACCTCGTTGACGTAAAGTGTCCCCGTTCCAAAAGATTCTTGTAGAATACTGAAACCGCAGAGGAGTATGAGGCGAAAAATAAGAAAAGAAGCCTGGTGTGAAAGGTCCAAATCACCACCATAGCTTCTACTGCCAAATACAAGGGCAGTTACACAATACACAAAGAGAGTATTGTGATTTCGTTATATTTACACTCAAGGGCATTGATATCCAACGTAGTCAGAGGGATGACACCTTCTGGTCAACCAACATAGAGCCTTTTCTACTCAAGTTTTACATGGAAGGCCCGACTTCCGCTGAATTTCCTCACGTAGACGAGTTGTCCGACCGAATAAACTGTTATTTACTCCCGATCTGTAAATCTCTCGATCTTCATTCATAGGCGATAGTATCATGAGATTGAGGGGTGTGGCTCTTCGTCAGCCGAACATTGCTTCGGCTGGTGTTTTTACCGTGTAAGATGAGATGGGCCTGTAGCGCGAAGGGCCGGGCGTGCTGTACGTGCCTTACAAGCTGTGTATAGCAAAAACAAATATATGACCCCGGTCTGGCTACATGAAGAGCTCGTTCCGTTTTCTCCGCCCTTTGTGCCCTGGCTTTAGACATCGGATAATGGAACATCCGCTGCACCGCTAAATATCAGACTAAGGAATGTCAGTTGCCTTCACTAAAAAATTAAGAAAATACAATATGTAGCCAAGCACGAGTGTTCTCAATCAAAATTAATTTACCCGCTGCATTTGAACATACAAATAAGCAGTATAGTCTTTGCAGCGAAACCGACCTGCGGAAACTGCGTTTGGTCGTTCTGAGAACGTGGGAGCGATTTCGATCATCTCTAGAGAAGATACAACAAAAAAGGGGTTAAATCGCATCGAGCCAATTGAAAGTTTATATGATCGGCAGCAATAATAAAAAGTATTGAACGAAATAAAACATGGCCTTTTCGATAAAGTGGGTTCAAAATATCAGTGAATTTCATTTTCGACGATATTTCAAACTTTATATAACACTTTCCATAAAAATAAAATTAACTACACTTATGCCCGTCGATGGCCCATATATAGGGCTACACCGGCATAGTATTTGGTAAGCGACAAATATGATAACTCATGAGTTACAAGGCTCTGAAAATGTCACCGTAGTGTCGCGTGGGAGCGATTTCGATCACTTCTAGAGAAGATACAACAAAAAAGGGGAAAATTGCATCGAGCCAAGTGAAAGTTCATATGATCGGCAGCAATAATAAAAAAAACTGAACGAAATAAAAAATGGCCTGTTTTCGATAAAGTGGGTTCGAAATATCCGTTTATTTCATTTTCGACGATATTTCAAATTTTATATAAAATATTCATTGAATATAAAATTAACTATACTTATGCCCGTCGATAGCCTATGTAACGGCTACACGCGCATAGAATTTGGTAAGCGACAAATATAATAACTCGTGAGTTACAAGGCTCTGAAGATGTCGCCGGATTGTCAAAGAAACAATGTTTGTCCTTTTTTACCGCAATAAACAAAAATAGAAAAGTATCTTTCTTTGAACTAAAAAATAGTCGAAATAACATACAAGATCAAAAAAATTACTGTGAGTTTTGTATGCTTTCCGTATTCATACCAGCGTACAGCACTGTGTAGAAAAATCACGGAGTAAAAAAGCAGATTTTCACCTTGCTCCATGCGCTCAAAATTTTTTTGTGAAACAAAATATTTTTTAAAAAAAATTTGAAAATCATTTTTGTTTTTTCCAGAAATGGGGCAATCACATATATTTAAAAAAATCGAAAGACGCATCGCGACAAGCGTGTTCAATTTCAAATGAAACCACCCAACAACATCGGGTTTGTATAATTCATTCTCAGAAAATTATGTTCATTCTTCAATGCCACGAATCAAACAAAGGTTTCAATAGTCGCTCAGCAATTCGATAACTTGTGTTAAATCGCAACTCCGGAAAACAAGGTTTAGATTTTGAGTGCTAATTCTCGCTTCATCAACTGCTGCCACCCTTACAAAAACAGGTCTCAACATTTTTTTTAATTTTTCTAGACTTCTTTTTGACTTTCCGGGATCCTATTGAATTCCTTTTTAAACACACTTCTTTTTTTATTATTGTCAAAAAACTTTCAAAAGAAAAAATTCTTATTTTTTTTGTAGACCTATTTATAAAAAATTAAGAAGTTGTAATGACGTTTTTTGTAGGTTATTTTCTAAAAAAAATTCAAAAGGAAAAACATTCGATTTAGTTTTGTAGACTTACTTATAAAAAAATTAAAAAGAAGTTCGAACAACGTTTGTTTTTGTAGGTTATTTTCTAAAAGGAAAATTTATTGACATTATTTCTTGATATTATATTATAAAGCGAACATCCCGCTGTTCGGCACTCCAGCCAAAGCTTTAGCGTAAATACCACTTTACATAACTGAACCTTTGAAGGCATTTATCGCGCAACACTCACGAGTTAATCAAGGTATATCATGCAAGCTACTTTGAAACTTTGCCACCTTCGGGGTGAATCCATTTTTCATGGTGTGCAATCAATGCATGCAAGACTAATAAAACTGAATATGACAGTGTGGCCAATCACCTGACGTCTTAAAGTATGATCAAGGCACCCCGTACGAAAATGTCAGATATGGCCTTGATATATTTTATATACTGCCTTATATGATAATATAAGTAGTCAAATACTGCCAGATTTGGCCATATAAGTGCGTAAATACGGCCATATTTCGCCATATAAGTGGGCAAATATAGCCCCTGATAATGATATATGGGCCCGTTTCGGTCGTGCAAGCAATAAGTCATATGTACTCGCCAAGACACTAGTTTATTGATCTATATTGCATGAGTCTCATGTAATTGGTTAACTATTGTTAACATCCTTAAAGTGAAGTTATTCCATATATTTGGACCAATTAATCAATCGCGCATTTTGAAGATTGAACGACAAATGAATTTTGGTTGTATGTTTGACGTGTCCCAATATGACAAAGTGCATAAGATCGGAAAGCGAGTTAATCAAATAATAGATTTTAGATCGCAGCTCTTAAAGGGGTACTCCACAGATTTTTTGAGCTACCTCAACTAACTATATTTTCTGACTCCCCGGCCTTTAGCCTTTCCGGTATGCTATTTAGTATAGCGAAATTCATAGGTATTGTGAAATCGGCAAATGAAAATGATGCAAAAACCAACATTCAAATATACGCGCACTTTTCAGTGCCCATGACGTCAGTGGCAGGCAGGCTTGCCAGTCGAGAAAGCAGTCCAAAACTAGAATATGCCAAACATTTGTTCCGTGCTGGAGCGCGGATACTGGAGCGAGCTTCCAAAGCATTGATTTGACACAATGAAACTGCTTCGAATCCGTTGGGAACAACTTCTACAGTCCAAAAAGTGAACCCCTGCCTTCCACTGACGTCACTTTTTTGTTGTTGCCAGTAGAGACTTTCAGTTTGAAAAACACGGTGAGGACCAAAACTGTAAATTCAATAACTTCGCGAAAAAACAATATTTTGACCTAATATTTGGGATACTATGTAGCGATGTTTGTTGGTTAGTTTAGCAAAATTTCAAGCAAATCGGAGACAATAAAAAAATCTGTGGAGTACCCCTTCAAAGGGCCCATGAAACGAATTTTGGACTGCAATGAATCAATTTATATTTGTATTTTACTAATAGCACATCGTTCAGTGGGCCAAAAGAAAAAAAAGGTAGGAAGCCAAAAGCCTGACTTTCGGTACGAAAATTGGAAAACCACAGCGGACTATTTCGTACCTCCTTCCCTTCGTAAGCTCGCTGCCTTTTCTCTGTGATACATCCGCGGACCCCGCAGCGCGTCATCAGGACCCCGCAGCGCGTCACCGTGCCCAAACAAACGTCACACGACACCGGAGCTCACTTAATCCGTTCACCCCTAAGCTGACATTGTGGTGGAAGCTACGCGCTTGCCGGACCAATCAGCCGCTCCCCTTTCATCACCTCACCTCATTCTCTGCGCATGGGTATGCGCGAGAGAGCGTGATCACGTGGCAAAAGTGTGGCTGCCCCAACGAGCACGTAGCTTCCACTGCACTGTCAGCTTCGGGGTGAACGGGGTGGGGAAAGCAACCTTTGTCTGAATTTTGAGCGACGGCTAATCTTCTAGGGGGAGAATGGATGTGTCCGGATTAGAGAAACGAGAGTCCGAGCAAGAGGTGACTCCCCCTTTTCGTCTTCTTGAACTGTTTGGTAGAATGCGCGATTTGTGAGTTGAGGAGGAAAGCTAAACAGGAAAAAGTTGGAAAAGCGTTTCCTGACTCCTTTAAGCGCCCGTTTCCGAGTTCAGCGGTGTCGGCGTCGCCATCGGTGTAACCGCCCCGCTAAATTTAGCGAGAAATTGAAATGGTACGTATATCACGTGACGTCAATTTTCCCGCTAAATCTAGCAGTGAAACTAATTTTGTTCATGTTTCCCTGCTATATTGAGCGGGGAAACACGAACCGTTAGCTTACTGAAGATGCAAGACGCTACGTCGTCGTCACGAATCCTTTTCCCTTCGAACGGCTGCGAAGCCGTTCCGCCCAGAGTACCGCAGCATCATTCAAAAACCGTTCGCGCAGCATCGCAACATTCCGTTTGCGAGCGCTGCGATTCATCGTGTGTTGAAAGTCGAAAGATGTGCTGTCCTTGGTGTCTTTTATGTGTAACTCTTTTGTAAAAACATTTGAAATTTAAAAACGCGAACGTAACAGTGTACACATAATTTTAAATTTATTGGTAAAAATATATACACATTTATTTATCTATTTATTTGTGGACATCGTGCGAAAAAAATAGTCGCGCTTATTTTTTTATTTAAAATTATAATGTGGGTTATACAGCGTAAAACATAGTATCTTCAAACTCGCATCGTTTTGGGTCACTTTTGAGCTGTACAGCTTCTTTGGAAGTTCAAAAGCTGGACTTCATAGAGTATGTTCACTCGGTATTGACAGCAGGGTAGACGCTATAGGTGTTTTAGGCCAATCGTGTCTCCGGTTAGGGTCACGTGCCTACAGTCTAGAAGCTGGTGATAAGGCAGAACACGGCACCTGCCTCGAGTCCAAGGCCACACGTAGCATTCACTGCACTATCAACCTTGGGTACAAGGGACATATCCTCTCGTTGTGGTCATTGTTGGGATCAGGACCAGGTCCTGGTTGGGATGCCTTTAGAAGATAAGCCATTTGTGTGTACACTCCCGTTTTGGCCTTTCCTTCTCTCCTTTTCCTCTCTCTCCCTAAGCCAAAAGCGTGGAATAAGGTGCGTGGTCACCTGGTTTGACGGATGACGCATTAGACGTTTGCAATTTCGGAATTCGTTTTGCGGGATCAAGTTTGGCGTGCCGCGTGTGTTCGCCCTGCGTGGCTACCGCGGATTTCTGCTTCTGCAAGCGATTTCTTCAAAGAAGCCCAAGCATTTTTTGTGATGCGTTTAGTGTTCGGTTCTACAAATGACAGCTTGTGCTACATCGTGTTGAATCTTCTTGGACACCTTCCTTCTCGTTACACCTTTCAAGTCCCGTCTCGTCAAAGTAAGTGCGCTGCAACCTACTTCGCGACAATTGATCGTTTTCCTAAAAGATACTTTTCCAGATTACCTCTAGAGTTTGGCCGTGTCTATCTCCTGGCAGCCGGGAGAATAATTTCTCCGAAATTCTATAATCATGTCTTTTCGACCGAAACTAGGGGTTATTCTTATACTTTGGTGCTTTTGAAGCGCCGTAGGAATATTTTTGTGTGTTTTAGTTCGTTTTTGTCGCTATCGGACTCGTTCACTGCGGCCGCGTTTCTCGCTCGGCTCCATGCAGCGCTCTGTGTCGCGCGCCGTGCCCACTGCGGTAGCTCTTGCAAGAACTGATTTTTCTACTTTGGTGCTTTTGTAGCGCGGTGTGATTACTCTTTGTTTTGTTTTGCTAGTTTCTTTATTGTTTTTCTTTAGCCGATTTTCTGCACTACGGCCGTGTAACCGTGTTGCTCCATCGCCTCCATGTCGTACGTCGTGCCTTCGGTGTTCGTTCTTGTGAAGAAACATACCGTGCGGCTCACCGAGTGCGCAGCTTATGAAGAATGCGGCGCATTTTTCATTAGCCCAAGTGATTTAAAAACCGTATGTACGTGATTTGGCGAGCGGCGAGACGAGCGACGGCGACCCCCTTCGCTGCCGCTCGGTCACTCGCGCGACGAGGCAAACCGCATGAAAGCGACGGTAGCAAACTACCGAGGCAATGAACGCTAAGTTTTCTAGAAATCCCCAAACCGAGCTACGCGACAGGCGACAGTAAAGGGTGAACCGCGTGTAAGCGATTTAGCGAGCGACGGCGACGGGAGTCGGCGACGAGCGACGGAGATTTCTCACGGTCGCACGTCGCGTCGCTTGGTTTGTGGATTTCTATAAAATGTCGCTTACGCCTTGGTCGCTTGCTCCTGTCGCTTTTATGCGGTTTGACTCGTCGCGCGAGTGACCGAGCGACAGCGAAGCGGGTCTTCGTCGCTTGTCTCGTCGCCGTCGCTCGTCCCGTCGCTCGCTAAATTGCTTACATGCGGTTCAGCCTTTACACACGGTACTCGGCGGCAACAAGGACAACGGCCCGCCCCTGAGATCAACTTTTCTTCTCTCTTCTGTTCAACGGAGCTTCTTCAACGATATGAAATTAGCACACACTAGCAACGGACGACCGCGTACCCAAGCCAGTCAAACCGCGACATCGACGATGGCGGATCGACGGTGGCGCTCCCTGGCAAAATTGAACCTGCAGGCTCAGTGAATACCACCTATTCTTGCAGTTTAGTTTTAAAAGAAGCCGTGAAAGCTACACTTATGCGGTTTATGCGAGTGAGTTATACGCCCAGGGGGACATTATGTGGTTTGCCAATCTTTGCGATAAGTCGGCTAATTAATTAAAATTCACTAATTAGCTTTTAATTAGTGAAAATAGACATATGGTTCAATTAGAAACTTGCTGAGCGTCGTCCAAAACTCCTAAATCAGTAATTTTTAGAAAGACTTTGAGCGCGTGTGAAGCGCAGTAGTGCGCTGAAGTTACCACTCGTGGAGCAGGTACAAGGCTGGGGCTACATGAGAGACGGAAAATTGCGCGGGCGCCTTACTGAAACCGCTAGCCCCGTACATGCTCCACGAGTGGTAACTTTAGTGCACTACTAGGCTTCTCACGCGCTGAAAGTCTTTCTGAAAATGACTGATTTAGGGGTTTTGGACGACGCTCAGCAAGTTTCTAATTGAAATCATATGTCGATTATCGCTAATTGAAAGGTTAAGTAGTGAATTTCAATTAATTAGCCGACTTATTGCAAAAATTAGCCACCCACATAATGTCCCCCTGGGCGTATAAATCACTCGCACAAACCGCATAAGTGTAGCTTTCATGGCTTTTTAAAAACAACTCTGGAAGAATAAAAAAAAACACCCTGTATATATAGGTCGCCTTATCTGATTGGGACATATCTGCCCTGATATGGAAGGCAGATATACCCCTATCTGGCAGACCCAGGTATGGATATATAAAAAATTGGGCAGATCTGGCCAGATAAGCCTTATATACACTTATGTGCTTGATATGGCCAGATATGCCCGATTCTTTATATAACCCTATCTGTTTTTTTTATATAAGTCCAGATCTGCCATTTTCGTAAGGGACTATACATCTTTGGGTTCGTCTATTTTTGCGGATATAAGTTTTTTTTTAGTACCATGCACCAACTTGCCGAATAAAAACTTGTGTTAGTCTCTCTAAAGTTTTCAAATTCGTTTTGTACGATCGCATTCTTAAATATTTTTATTGAAGGCTATTCCTAAACAACCTGGTTTTAGAGAAGGCTGCTGTGCCAAAACATACACACCTGTGGTTCTCCGTAAGCCATGTCGTATCTTTTTGACATTTGTAGTATACTTTGATATGATCACATTATAGAACAAAGTAAAGCATCGGCTATATATGATCGAAATCTGCGGTTATGGTTCATGTAACTGTTACTGTAACCGCTTTAGCCCGACGCAAGTCTCCGTAATGCACCATTTTCTTCTGTTTTGACTTGCTTGCTTTGGTAATCAAGGTTTCTCTCCCAGATTTATCGCATACATTGCATTTTGTGCGTGGCGTAATGACCTATCATTGTACGGAGGTAGTCGGTTGAGGCACCGGCGCCGCATTATCGCTCTTGTCGCGTTGCGCAATCTGTCGGCAGCACATCGAAATAGTCAAGCATCGTCTGCATTGCCGTCGTCCTGCAATCACCCAGGCTCGGCGGCTTAGGTGGCGTTGCTCGTCTCGAGATAAGCAAATTTACTTCTCTTAGGACATTTTGTCCGTACCGGTGGGCATCGGCAACTTAAAAGCATGACACTGGGGTCCTCGCACACCCACCGAAACATAAGGTATACCTTGTAATGGTGGCCGGAAGTGGGGCGAACACCCTGTATTTCATTGGTTTGCTGACAAGTTTAGTTTTTTTTTTACGCTTGGTTAATCTCAAACATAATGCAGATTTTATTTTGGCGTGGTGTTCAAATGGCCTTCTTCTCCATTAGTTCACAGTGCACATTTGTTTGTTTGTTATTAATAATGATATATTAGTTGTTTTTATTTGTTTTAGATGCAATTATAGCATCATTAATTGAAGTGATCCATGATCTCGGACGACATGATAAAAAAGCGCTCTCTCAATACTGCTGCGTGATCTCGAAGTTTACGAGGATGCTACGATCAATTTCAATCAACATGACGCTACACTTTAAAACTCCCATAGAGTTATAAGTGCCGTTTCACAAATAACACGCAGTTTTCCGAAAGAATTTCATGTTGAACATTTGTTCAGTACTTGTTTACGTAAACATGTATATTAAAATGCCGATAAGTCCGGAAATTAAACGGGTGTTTTGCGTGTCTTACTCGATGTTTATTGTCTCAATTGCTCAGGGAGGTCGATGCCTCTTATCTGGTTCGCGTTGCGCCTAACGAGTTGAGTCTCTTGTGATATCCAACTTTTCTTGGGTTGAAACTTGTGGAGATCTGGCTGCCTTCTCCCGCGCCGACCCTCTGGGCCCCGATTTCCGGCCTCCGAGATACGTCATGCCTCGGGGGAGCGGCCATGGCCTCGCGTACCACAGATCCGGGTATGGCGCTCCCCTAAGCCAACTGACGTCACGCGACTGGCTTCCCAGAACTGTTATGTTAGGACTTCAATGATTGAGTCTAGAATCATGTCCATTCTAGTCCATTCCATAAGCGTTGTGCCCCAAGGTCCTGCCTCGATCTCACGAGCTCCCCCAACACTTCTTCTTTATTTACGAGTGCGTATGTCAGGAACATCACATTTTTCCCCCCTTAATTAAGCAACCACTGGTTTGCAAAACGCTTTGGTGGGTGTCGGATTCGTGTAGGATACCGCCCCTCTTTGAGATGTTCATCAGTCATGTCTCCCGTTACGTCTCTCGACACCGACCTGGTTGTTGGAGTCTGTGTTTTGAAGTTCTCGGCCTCGACAATGACCGCTGACGCTCTAGGGTTAGGACGCGTTTGTTGGTTGTTGGCCACTGAAGTCTCTTCCGATGATGTCGGGACACACACCGGTTTTTACACGTGAGTACTGTATGGTGACTGTTCTCGTTGTGGCTGAGCCGGGATCAGCTGATCCTGATGGCGTCTCCATATCCTGCCGGGTGACACCTGTACCTGGAAGGATACCGGTCCTGTTTGAGAAACGACAGTACCACGCGCCCACTTTGACGATCCTCGATAGTTCCTCGCGTAGACGTCGTCACCCTCTGACAGAGTGCACTCATGTTCAGGCCTCGCCCTCTGTTGTTTGAACTGAGACCTCGCCGCTGTGTTCGAAATGGTGGGCTTCAGAAGATCTAGTCTGGTTCGTAGCTTTCTCCGCAGCATTAGATTGGCCGAAGACTCTTTGGTTGTTGGATGAGTCGTGTTTCTGTAGGATAGCAGAAACCTTGAAACCTTGGTGTCAATAGACGCCCCAGACGTTGTCTTCTTTAAAGGGGCGGTGCAACGATATTCAATTGGGATGTTTTTCACTTTACACGAGCTTACTGGCACTAGTGAGACTCAAGGTTACTCGCACGCAACGCCACTGACCAAGAAACTCCTTTGTTGCGCTGTAATTTCGAGGACAAAACCGAGTGTTTTCATTCAATCTCTCCTTCGCAAAACCTGATGACGTAGCTGGGCGGTAGCAGTACCGCCCAGTGACGATATTTGAATGCGGCTCATAGATTGGACCCGAGCATGGCGTGGACACTCGATTTGGGCTCGTGATAATCGATCGCTCGAGAAGCATTCGGGTAGTGGCCCGTGTCCAATCGCTGCAATGACGACAACAGCCGAACCATAACAATGTCTGAAACTCAGCGCGTGTCCTGTGCCTTGCCAACCCCAGCGCATGGCTATGATCAGCATTGGCGGCATATATTCGGCTCCAGATCACGTGGCCGCTTGTTCTGGCTGCGAGTTGAGGGGGTGAACGCTGCTCGTTTTTCTTTAATATTTTACTAGGACTCCTATTGCGTGGGGTGAAAAACGAACAAGTATTTCACAGGTCATTAACGTCAGGGATCCGTTCTAACCGGTATTTGCGCAAAATACAAAAATCGTTGCATCGCCCCTTTAAAGGGGCTATGCAACAATTTTTTTACTTTGCGCAAATACCGCTTAGAACGGATCCCTGACGTTAATGACCTATGAAACACGCCTTCGTTTTTCACTCGACGCATTAGAAGTCCCAGAAAAAAATTAAAAAACAACGAGCAGCGTTCACGCCCTCAACTCGCAGCCAGAACAAGCGGCCACGTGATCTGGAGCCGATTATATGCCGCCAATGTTGATCATAGCCACGCGCTGGGGTTGGCAAAGCACAGGACACGCGCTGAGTTCCAGACATTGTTATGGCTCGGCTATTGTCGTCGTTGCAGCGATTGGACACGGGCCACTACTCGAATGCTTCTCGAGCTATCAATTATCACGAGCCTAAATCGAGTGCCCACGCAATGCTCGGGTCCAATCTATGAACCGCATTCAAATATCGTCATACGGGTGTACTGCGATCCCCGCGTTACGTCATCGAATTTTGCAAGGGAGAGATTGAATGAAAATGATCGCTTTTGTCCTTGAAATTACACCGCAACAAAGGAGTTTCTTGGCCAGTGGCATTGCATGCGAGTATCCTTGAGTCCCACTAGTGCCAGTAAGCTCGTGTAAAGTGAAAAACATTCCAATTGAATATCGTTGCACAGCTCCTTTAAGTGATTCTTCATGGTCTGGATGAATCGTTCTGCCAATCCGCTAGTCGACGGGTGGTACGGTGAAGACGTAACGTGCAAAATACCGTTTGTCTTGACAAAGGTCTTGAACTCTTGAGACACGAACTGTGGCCCATTGTCTAATACAATGCTGACAGACAGTCCAAAGCGTGCGAAACACTGGTGCAGGCATTTTATCACGGCTTCGGACGTCGTTGAGTTCAACACGAAAACCTCTGGCCATTTCGAGTGTGCATCGACCAGCACGAAGAACATCTTGTTCATGAATGGCCCAGCCAGGTCTATATGGACTCTCTCCCACGAGCGTGTTGGCCAACTCCACGGATGTAATGGTGCCTGTGCTGGGTTATTTTGTTGCACTTGACGCTGCTTACAGGTTCCCACTTCGTCCTCTATGTCTTTGTCGATGGAGGTCCACCACACATAGCTTCTAGCTATTTCCTTTGTTCGAACGATACCGAAGTGATCGCTGTGCAGCTCTTTAAGGAGTCTCTCTTGCAAAGTTAGTGGCACAATTACCCGTAGGCCCCACATTAGGCAGCCTTGATGAACCGATAGTTCCAACCGACGCGTGAAGAATGGTATCATTTCTTCTGCACATTTTTCACTTCCCAAGCCCTTGAGCACCTTCTCCAAGACTTGGCTTAGGACAGGATCATGAGACGTCGCCTTCGCAATATCTGTGCTCTTCACTGGGAAGTTGCTGAAATAGTCGCAGTAGAACACGTAGGTTTCATCTACGACGAGTTCGTCGGAAGTCTTCGCAGCTTGCGGAAGTCTCGAAAGACAATCGGCGTTGGCGTTGTCCTTAGACGAACGATAAACGATGTTGTATCGATGTCCTGCCAATCTGCAAGCCCATCTCTGTAGGCGTGCTGCCGTCATCGTCGGAACTCCAGTCGTAGGTCCCAAAATCTTTTGAAGTGGAGCATGGTCAGTTATTAATGTAAAGGGGTACCCATACAGATAGTAATAAAACCTTTTTACGCCAAAAATAATGGCGTGGGCCTCTTTTTTCAGCTGCGAGTAGTTCTTCTCATGCGTAGACAGTGTTTGTGAGACGAACGATACGGGTCTTTCTGTCCCGTCTTTCATGATGTGGGACAACACCGCTCCTACGCCGTACGCTGAGGCGTCGCATGCCAACACGATCGGAAGAGTTGGGTCAAAGTAAATCAGCACTGGTTCTGACGTCACCTTCTCTTTCAGAGTCTTGAAGGCCTCTGTACATTCTTCGTTCCAACTCCACTGGACATCCTTGTGCAGCAGGCGGTTCAAAGGACTCAAGATGGTTGCCAAGTTTGGGATGAACTTGCCATAGTAGTTTGCTCACCCCAAAAAGGGGCGCACCTCTGCGTCGTTCTTTGGCTCGGGTGCATCTCGTAGAGCAGCCACCTTGTCATCCAGTGTCCGTAGTTCCTCGCTGCTGATGACATGGCCTAGGTAGGACACCTCCTTTCTGAAAAACTAGCACTTCTCCTTTTGAAGTCGGATGCCGTTCTTTTTAAGGCGTATGAGAACATCTTTCAGGTTCTTTAGGTGCTCCGCTTTTGTTCTTCCTGTTACGAGGATATCGTCAATGTAACAGGTGGTGTGCGTCAGGCCTTGTGGTACCTGATCCATCGTTCGTTGAAATATTGCTGGAGCTGAGGCTACGCCAAAAGGAAGCCTGTTGACTTGAAAAAGCCCCAAATGCGTGTTCAAGGTTATGTACTTCTTTGAATCTTCGTGCATTTAAACTTGTAAGTACGCTTTGGCTAGGTCAAGTTTAGTGAATAGCTGCCCTCCCGCCAGCGTTGCAAAACGCTCTTCGATTCTGGGTAAAGGATAACTGTCCACATCAATCACGGGATTCACGGTGAACTTGTAATCCCCGCAGATCCGGATCTCGCCGTTCTTCTTGACGACTGGGACAATTGGAGAAGCAAACTCACTTGTTTCAACCGAAGTCAAGATGCCTCTTTCTTGTAGAGCCAGCAGTTCCTTGGCCACAGCATCCCTTAATGCGTGCGGTACTGGCCTCGCCTTTTGAAATGGTGGAGACATACCTTGTTTGAGTTTGAGTTTTGCTTCAATCCCTTTTACGCATCCCAGATCATCTGAGAATATTTCCTTATAGTCATTCATCAGACCTTCAATCTCCTGCCTTCCTATCTCATCCGAACAGTGTATTGCTTTGATGTTTGCCCAGTCCAACTTCATGACTCTTAGCCAGTCACGTCCAAGAAGAGGTGGTCCCTTGAAATCGACCACTTGCATTTTCAGGTTGGACTCCTTGTCTTCATGCATCCCGTCACTTGTACTTCCCCCAGCGGCTTAATCTTCGCTCCGTTAAATCCCTTCAAGACGACATTACTTCGTTGCTTTTTCAGGTGCGAAAATTTAGCCTGGTACTCTTGTAATGGCAAAACCGATACGGCTGCTCCTGTGTCTATTTCCATTCTCAAGGGAATTCCACTGACCAATAGCATTATTTCTAACGGATGGTTTCGCGCGCTTCGTAGCTCGTGCATTTCTATCTCTTCGTCAGAATCCTCTACAGTTACAGCCTTCATATTTTTCTTTTCGTTACGCTTACTGAAGAGTTTAGACGCTTGTCCTTGCCACTGTGGAGCTGAGCCTTTAGAGACTCTTTGAAGGTGCCCTATTTTTCCGCATCTTCTGCATTCCAAGCCCTTCCAGCGGCAGTTGACCGACTCGTGATTCTTGTAAGCACAATGTGAACAACCTTCTCTTTCAAAAGGTTTGCTTCTTACCTCAAGAACTTCTGCGCTGGACGACCCTGAGTCGTGTAGACTTTTCGTACTGGCGGATGCGGCTTGCATTGCTACCGCCATTTCAAGCGCTCTCTTGAATGTCAAATCCTCTTCTGAAAGCAGCCTTTTTTGTATGCTGTCATTGCATAAGCCACATACAAAAAAGGCAAAAAAGGGGCGAAGGCATGAAAAGGGGAAGCCGGACAAAGGAAGGCTCTCTCGCACGGCAACTCTTGGACGTCCAAGCTCTCGGGCGGAGGACACGAGGGACAGCGCGCAGCGGTGGCGGGAGACGAGGACGCTGGCGCGGGATTCGGCGGGACACGGGCGCTGGCGCGGGGCAGCGCGGGCGTGACGTTGAGTGGCGGACTCGACGAACGGACCGGACGGCGACCCTAGATGACGACGTCCCCATGACTCGGTGCGGACGACTACCGCTGGGACTTGGAGCAGCAGCGGGGCAGTGGATCTCCCCCCGACCACGCTGATGACCGTTCCCCGATCCCGAAACCCCCCAAGGCAATGAGTGAGTGAATAAACCCTTTTGCCGAGAGCGAAGTATTGCTGTGTCATATTCGTCCGGGAACAGGGTCTGAGGGAATCGGAGTTAGAAGCCCGCATAAACTGGCGCCGCAACGTGGGGCCTGATTTTCGATCAGGCAGGCATTCCGATTCCTTACCTGTTTCCGGTTGAATTTGGACACTGTTTCGCGCTCTTTTTGGGGGGTCATCTTCGTCGCAGGAACGCCGCACGAAGTTTCGTTGCGGGCGCGCCGCACGAAGGTCCTGACATCATCGCCTGCCCGACGAGGAGGCGCGGACCTTGACCGTTTTTTAAGGGATTAACCCTTTTTTCCCAGCATGTCAGGAATTTACTTGTCCCCCGTTATGAGAAGCGTCTTGAGTATTCATTGTTCAGCGCACCGTTGGATGCTAGCAGGTTGATCCTGCTGTGCAAGACTGCTGTGTGCGTCGAAATTACCGCACCCCTCAGGGCCTGTAGCGTCGGGCGTCCCGCACCTACGCCTCCGGCCGTCCACGTCTGCTGGGAAAGATGCCAGCTTCCAATTTGAGAGATGTGATGCGCCTAACCGCACTTCCTCGCGTATCGATGTAATCTTTTGGAACGCTAGTTACCGATCGGACGCGTTAGAGATGCATCGCTTTGGGTGGAGAACGCTCCCATGGCGGATGGCGGTTGCACGGAATGTGTTTGGAAATTATCCCCGCATTGCATTTTGTTCGGGAGGAGCCTAGTGTCTCGGTTTGACCGTATGCTAGCTCCCAGTTGGCCTTGCTTGAGCTGTCAGCGCGGTTTTGAGCTTTGTTAGTTGACAGCGTTTTAAGATACGGTATGCGCTCTTTGTGGTTCCCTTTCGACCAAGATCTCTTTTAACGAGTACCTTCTGGCCAGAGGCTACATTTAGGGGCTAAGCCCACTAAATCGTGCCGCATACGCGATGTCTGGTGCGCAGACATCGGAATCCTGAAAACCACAGAGTTTCCGTTTTCACTTTATCAGTGGCTGCGTGTGTGTAATGCTCCGTGGAGTCCAGTTTGACGCGATGGGCATGACCTGTTCGTATCTGGTTGTAGAGTCTTGAGATTGATTCCGTTTAATTGTGCGCACAGTTGGCTCCGGATCCTCACACCGCCAAATCGCGGGTTGAGCCTCGCGGCGGGCGTTACTCTTTCATGTCGTTCTCTCCGTCTCCGGAGGAGCGGCAGCTAGCGCGCGCTCGGCGCTGCCGCCGGACACGGTACCGGTCCTCAGCAGTGTTTGGGTTCGCGTTGGGACGCGAGGTTGTAGAGAGCGTAATTGGTCGTTTCGGAGACCTGGATTAGCGAGAAATTATAAATTTAGGGGAGAAAAGACAGCTAGGTGGGGAAAGAGCTGTGCTCGTGCAGTGAAAAGCTGCACGAGGGGAGTGGCGGTCTTGCGAGGATGTGACGAGTTGTTCATAGTTTTATCCTGTACAGATGCGCGGTTGGCCCTGGAAAACGTACGGTTCACGTCGGCGGGTACGTGCCCGGGAAGCCTAGAAATTATGGCAGCGGCATGGCCGTCGCCGGCCTATAACTGTTGTGCATTGGGTCAGCCCGTCGCTGTACAAACTGCAGCCTTTGCATGAAGGGGTAGCGGGTGTTGGAATGCGGCGGTAAATGTTTATGCAGAGCAAATATAGTCTATCAACTCGTCCATTTCCAAGCCCGGCCGGTTAGATTTGGCATTTTGATGTCGCGCTTGTTGCGCGGAAGTTGAAAGGTGTGCGTGTGGGATATTTACATTGTTCGGACCCTACCTGTCTTCACAGTTGCAAGAAGACATTTCAGAAATGCGGCGTGTTGACTTGATTGGGGGCGAGCTTTGTGCGTAACCTACTGCGTTTGTATGTGGACACGTTGCTCGGGTCGAGAACTTCGAACAGTCGCGAGACGCTTTGACGGCGTACTTTTATTGCTCGATCCCGGCCGGCCTTGACATCAGCTGGAAGACTTTTTTAGTTATGCGATGTCGGGGTTTGGCGGGGGAGAACTCTAATGTGCGTCGATGCGCTTGTCGCGGTTGTCGAGCCCGTGCGGGGTTCGGTGCGGACCGCCGTTACGCGCTCGTCGCTCGTGTTGGGAGGTCACTTCCGAGCAGTGAAGCGGTAACATCTGGTGCATGCCAGACGTTA
>JABSTQ010004822.1:0-16640 GCA_013358835.2 Ixodes persulcatus | reverse complement strand
TGCACACATCAGCTTGCACTCAGTGCACTGTGTCCCTTTAGAATATGCTGATAATGTTAAGTACCTTGGAATATTTTTTGATAGTAGCTTGAAATGGCATGTTCACATACCTTATATATGCAAAAAACTGAGAAGCGCCAGCTGTCTATTGTATAGGTCTAAATGTTTTATGCCACTTTCCATTCGAAAATCAATAGCACATGCCCTTGCATATAGCATCCTCCGTTATGGCATCACTGTTTTTGGGAATTGTTCAGCTTTCTGTAAAATGAGAATAGACTCCCTCCTGAAAGCAATTCTTACGAGTGTTTCTTACAAGCTACAAGTGCCTGAAGACACCACCCTTTTCGATCTTCTTGAACTTCCTAACTATCAAACGCTATACGTTCAAACTGTTGCATTGCGGCATTTCTGGAGCAACGATTTTAAAGTAGTTAGTTCACCCTCTCGTGTCCTGCGTCATGTGCAGCCTTTTGAAATTCCCCGCGTTCATACTCGCTATGGAGAAAGTACGCGCGCATATTATGTTCCGCACATTTTTTCTCATCTTCCGCCTGAGCTTCTGTCTCTTACTTCGCTGCGAGCAGTTAAAAAGGCTCTCAGAAGTATCACTTTCTGACAAGATCTTCGACTGGGCATCGATGTATGGCCTGCATATTAATTTTTATTATGTTTTTATTTTTTTAATATTTTTTTTGTTTATATATTTATTTATTGTTTCTAGTGTAGGTTACGCCTATGCAGCCTTGCGGTTGCGACACTTCGCATTTGGACTCGATGTTGTGTATTTGTGTTTAGTATAGTCGCCTTTTCCTTTTATGCTTAATGCATAATTTTGCTCTGTCAACAGAAATTTCATTGCTTGCTCTTCTTTTTTTTACTATGTTTTTTATGTTTGACGATGCATCTGCTAACGGATTCGTATATCTGTGTATGTGCGCGTGTTTGTGTGTCTAACTGTAGCGTAAGATACCCGAGACATCCTAAGGACACCTGTATATAGTTAAAGGGGGGGTGCAACGATTTCCGGACTTTGTTCAAAGATTTGTGGAAGTTGCCCTCTGACACTTCTGAAGTAAAGAACAGAAAACCGATTTCGCCTGCGTGTCCTAGTTGTTGCGTAAAAAAAAGATAAATATTGGCATTTCGGGCGCCCCTCAACTCACTCCCAGTCTTCAGGGTCACACCCGGTCGCACTCCCAGTGACGTCATTCGGAGTGCCGTGTAGGTTCCCGTGTGCTATCTCGGAGGACGCTTCCTCTCCCTCTCTCTGCTGACATTAGCGGGTGCTATGCTGCAGCTTAGAGCCGAGCGAGGTCACGCTATCGTTTCGCCGTAGTTCCTTCGGCTGCCACTCGGGGCTGCAGGTGGGCGAAAAAGCTCGACTTTTGCTTTGCGATTGTGCGGCGGAATCGCGACATTTTTAATGAAGGAGGTGTTTTCTCTTTCCTCCGGGACACGACAAACAACTTAAAAATGACAAGATGCAAATTCTTTTAATCATAAAATCTTTGCACCGCCCCTTTAAGCTTCAGTTCCCATGCGGGTTCCAAGTTGCTACGTTAAACTGTTGGGTAGCATCGCACAAGCCTAATGCTGGCTTTGATGCGCCCGTTACGCAACCTTGCTTTATGCTACATTCAATAAAAGTATTTATTATTATTATTATTATTATTATTATTATTAATTATTGAAAATGAAGAAGAGGAAGTCAACGAGGGCGATCGTTCTTTTCGGTTGCGCTCAGCAATTTTTAATAGAAACCAGTATTTAAAGCTCCTCTTCAAAACTCCAGCCGTCCGAGACACAAGTTCAAGCCCTGTGTTCTACGCAGCTGCAGTCCTGACCCCAGACCTCAACGTTACTTTCGTTTTTCGGCCTCGACTTCCAAGGCAAGCTTCCACCTTATTGCCTTGATGGGCTTTGCAGCGTTCGAAATACGCCGGCTCGACTAGCGCGACCATCTTCGCGGTGAGCTCTCCGTTTTCTCGTTCACCTGCGCGAGCCTTTCAGTCGAGACTAAAGCCGTGACCATGGCCCCAACAGTGGAGTGCGCCAAATGCCACAAAGAAATTCAGGCCGATGGGAAGAACCTGGTCTGTGCAGACTGCACGAGCGCCTACCATCTCGGTAAGAACTGCTCTGGAGTTGGTGATTCAACCTTTACCACCATGGGTCAGGCTAAGAGAGAAAAGTGGGTCTGCCGATCTTGCCGCAGTAGGGATAACCCTCCAGCTCTAAACCCTACGCCTTGCAGTCCATCCACGGACACCGACTCCTTAAAGGCACAGCTTTCATCGATGAATAAGAAGCTCGAAGCCCTACTTTCTCTAAAAGAAAGTGTCGACGCCCTGCAAACGATCCCTACCCGGCTTAACGAACTTCTTCTGTTGAAGCCCATTGTTGAGGGACTCACGACGACAGTGAGAGACGTGCAAGCATCGATTGCTGACTTCTCTGGGAAATACGACATTCTCCTAAAGGCTGCCACGTCGAATACCCAGGCAGTGAAAACTCTCCAGGACGAGGTCTCCAGCCTTCAAGCCACTGTGCAATCTCAAGCAGCAGAGATCCTACAGGTGCGTGCTGCACAAAATGACAGTGAGCAGTACTCTCGTCTTCCAAACCTGGAGTTACACGGCTTGGCAGTCTCTCCCGGGGAAAACCTGATATCTTGTATATCTGAGCTTGCTAGTAAGCTGTCACTCGCGGATTCCTTTCAACCCTCTGATATCCTAGAAATCCATCGCCTGCCCGCAAAACGTGACGGGATTCCGCCAGTGCTAGTCCGGTTTTATTCGGTTAGAGCTAAAGAAACTTGGATGGCTGAGCGTGGCACGCTTCGTTCGCTGTGTCAAACAGAGGGCCTCCCCCGGCTCTACTTTAATGAGAACCTAACTCGATCTAACAAAGAGTTGTTCTGGCAAGCGAGACAGAAAGCCAGGGCTAAGGGTTATAAATTCATTTGGGTGAAAAGGGGAAAAATATTTGCAAAAAAAAGTGAGGGTGCTGACTTGATCCGTATAACCCGGCTAACAGACATCGACAAGATCGTATGATTCCAAGATGAGTTTTGCTCAACTTTCGGATTTCGACGGACTTCTTAGTTTTTTAGGACAACCACAAAAGTCGTCTTGCACTGTAGTGCATGTAAATATTAGGAGCCTCCGTAAATATTGGAATGAATTCAGAATATTATGTAGCGCTGTTAACCTCTCAGTTGACGTTTTTGTTCTATCAGAAATTAATATTGCAGCGGAAGCTACAAGTGAGTTTTTTCTACCGGGATACAGTAGCACTTTTACCACTCGCTCGTCTGGCAGGGGCGGTGGAATTGCAGTATTTGTTCGTGACACCTGGTATGTAACTAACCTTTCAGCTTCTTTTAAACACGCCGAATGCATTGCAATCAATATCACTAATTCGCTCAACTCTATTTGTGTTCTAGCAGTTTATAGGCCACCATCAGAGTGCGTCAGAGGCTTTTTGGATGAACTAGATGTTGCTCTTCGACAGCACTTTATTTTCAATGAGTTATGCCTTGTAGGTGATTTCAATATAGACACTCTAACATCTTCTAAGTCATCAGTATGCACTTACCTTAACATTCTATCTGGTAATGGACTTTCCACCTTGATAAACGCACCTACACGGGAAGAAATTCGCTCAGGAAGATTGGTCGTCTCGTGCATAGACCACATTAACCTCCGAACAAACTCGCAGAAGGTCCAATCAGCAATTATTACACTCAAGTTAGCTGATCACTACTTCGTTGCTTGCCGTTGGTTCAACGATAAACCGTCCCCGCAGCACACCTCAGCGGGCACTCGAATATCTGTTTTTGACACCGCAAAGTTTGATTGTCTTGTCTCCTCCTACGACTGGAATGGTTTTCTTCAGTCAGTCAGTTCCAGTGACATCTATCATAAGTTCGTGAACATTTTCAGAAACTTTGATCTTTCTTCCAGAAAAGTGATATACGTTAAAAGACGCCGGCCTGATCATTACTGGCTAAATGCCGACATTCTGGCGGCTATAAAAGAAAAAAATGATTTGTGGGCCCGGCATAGGCGCTCTCCGAACAATCTTCTACTTAAATCGAGCTTCAAAACTTGCAGGAATATGGTGAACGCGATGATCCGTTCAGCAAAGCGAAGATATTTTTACAAAAAGTTTACGGACTCGCGTTCCGACATGACTAAAACTTGGCATCTTATCAACGAGTTTCGTGGTAACTCTTCTCAAAATTCAATTGATGATGCCTTAAAAACTAATTTTGGTACTAATCTAGCAATGGTCGTAAACGCTTTCAATAGTCATTTTTCAATATTTTCAGGAACCTCCCGAGACTCCTCCATCACTTTCGACAATGTTGTAACTCACTCGGCGTTTCTTCCACCTTTGATCGATTCTGATCTTTCCTCTTTGTTATACAGCTTCAAATCCTCAAAATCACCAGGTATCGACGGCATTCGAGTTTCCGACCTTTGTAGAAATTATGAAATCATTAAGAATGTACTTCTTTGTATGCTGAATGGTTTCATCTACAGGGGCGTTATTCCAGATGAACTGAAAACTGCTATAGTAAGGCCTTTGTGCAAAGGGGGCGCAACGAAGAAAATAGAAAATTACCGACCAATTTCTGTATTACCGATTATAGCGCAAGTTCTAGAAAAACATGTATTTCATGTTATGAGATCATTTCTGGACATACATAATGTTATCTCACCCAGTCAGTTTGGTTTTGTTCAGGAGAAAGGTACACAACCATTACTCGAAGAATTTTCAGATTTACTTTTTTCCGGTTTTGAAAGAAACCTCGTTAGCTGCGCCCTTTTTCTGGATGTATCCAAGGCATTTGACACCGTTAGCCATTCTATACTTTTAAAAAAGCTGTATAGCTTCGGATTTCGTGGTCCCTTTTTTTCCTTATTATCAAACTACCTTTCAAATCGCTCACAACTTGTAATTATATCTGAGTCGCAGAGTCCGCGAACGATGTTGAGAGCAGGTGTTCCGCAGGGCTCAATTCTATCTCCACTTCTATTTAATTTGTACGTCAATGATATTTCTACATATATTTCTGGGGCAAAGGTTTATCAATACGCGGATGATACCGTAATTGTCACTCAACATCTTAACTTCAAAGATGCTGCCTGCTCTCTGCAATGCGCCGCGACTACCGTCATGGACTGGTTTCAAAGACACCTTATGGACATTAATGTAAACAAGACAAAACTCATATGTTTTCGTAACCCGCTCAAATATGTGAATTTAGATTTTCCTTTTCTTTTACATAGCTCAAGTTGTATATCTTGCCAATGTGATCCTTTGGTATATGTCGATAATGTAAAATACCTTGGAGTAATATTCGACTGCGGTCTATCATGGAATGCTCAGCTGACTAGCATTGCTGCCAAACTGAGGAGTGCTTGTTGCCTCCTTTATAACACAAAATCGCTTATGCCTTTTCCAGTTCGTAAAATTGTCGCCCATGCGCTTGCATACAGCGTGCTAAGATATGGTGTTACTGTTTTTGGCAACTGCTCGGGGTATTGGCATGACAAAATTGATTGTATTTTGAATAATATTTTGAAAAGTGTATCTTATGGCCTACAAATTCCCGAGGGTACTAACTTGTTTCAATATTTGCAACTGCCATGTCTCCGCACACTATTTATTCAAACAGTAGTCCTACGTTACTTCTGGTCAGATAATTTCAAAACCAAAAACCCATCTCCTCGTTCGGTTCGTTTCCAAGAGACCTTTAAAATACCTTTTGCCCGAACCAGATACGGCAAGTATACGCGTGAGGTCTACGTGCCTGAGATCTTTAATAGTTTGCCTTCTGAAATTCGGCAGGCTAACTCATTGAGTCAGCTTAAAAAAAGGTTGAAATTTTATCTTTCAGGCCGAAATACTACCTAAGTGTATATTTTGTACGCGAGTGCTCTGTACAGTGTAGTGATCAGATTTTGCATTTTTTGTAACTGTTTCTTTCTGTTTTTGAAAACTGCTTTGTGATGTGTCGCTTCTTCTTCAGCTGTGTGTTCTCGGACATTCTGTTTTTTTTTTTCTTCTGAACTTTCGGTTGGGCGGCGTCACACAAGTCACTGTTGGCTTTGATTGCCCCCGCACTATTGCATGTATGTATGAATGTTCTTGAATACAAATTTATTATTATTATTATTATTATTATTATTATTATTATTATTATTATTATTATTATTATTATTATTACATTGAACGTTTGAAACACTTTGAAAACAGTTAGTATGCAGTGCGACAGCACAACGCTGGGTGTTGGTAATAAAAAGCGTGCTCCGGCGGCGCTGGCGATATTAGCCTTCCCAATGTTGCCTCTTTTCACCACAATGGCGCTGGGGATCAACCGATGGTGGCGAGCTCTGGAACCCTGCCCAGCGCCTATTGCGACCGGCTTTGCCTGCGGAAACGGTAGAGAGAAGAGAAATCGACATCAGTCGATCTCTCTTCTTTCTTCCACCTTGCCCGCTTAGTTTCGGTGTGAAGCCGTGTACAATGATGGCATTTTTCTCCCCGTCACGCCCGCTACAAACTGTTTGTCGAAATTTCACAGCACGGCGAGTTGTTTTAATGTTGAAAACGCGAAAGCGGGCATGACTACGCGTAATATTAATTACCCCGATCTGGGGCAAAAGTCGCATAGTGGGAAAGGGTGAAAACGGAGGAATGGTGGCTGTTTGTAAATTTTGGAAGCACTGATGTCTCTATTTATGTCGAGCGACGCTTTTCTAAATGCGGTATTTTAAAGAAATTCAAAAATTTTAAAAAGTAATGAAATCTTTTTAAGCATCATTAAATTACTAATTAAATAATTTCGAATGTTTTCTAGTGGCCACCAGGCCACCCGCACCCACTTAGTCTCAGGGATAAACATACCCGAATGCGAATTACCTTTCGTTCAGGTATTCTGACTACTTTGCAGTATGAATAAAAATTTGATTAATGCTGCATTTTACGTGTATAGTAAATGAGCATTGCTGCGTGACCCACAGGAAACCATGAATAAACATTTGCACGTTTATTAAATCTCGCACTTTTAAAACTTTACTATCTAAGGGATTAAGGAGTATGTCGCATTATATTTTGCACAGGACATAGCGTACGTGACTTACAACGATCAACCTTTTACCGGAAAGGAGGAGCCTGCCAAGGAGCCACACGGGCACCACGGCAAAGAGTACGCGCATAGCAAGGGTAAGAAGGCATATGTTTAATTTTCGGATTCGCCCTTCGTCTTTCTTCATTTCCTACACCATGCTTGCACTTGCACTCGTGTAGAAAGAGCAAAGTATGCGTCCGCCCTTGGGTGTGTGACATGACAAGCATTATAATAGGTCCACCTCGCTCATGTAGTTATGACCTGTAGTCACTGGCAGGATGAAACCCGCAGGGCGTCTCTTTTAGGCACCCAATCTACAGCACTCACTTTGCCTTCCATCGTGCCGTGTTTGAGCCTGCACGCTTGAAGTTCACGAGACACCGAAGTGTTATCCAAGACCTCCCTTCCCCCTCTGTCAGTGACGATAAATACATCTCATATTAAGTTAAATCATTTACTTATTTACACATTTTCGGGGTCCTCTAGACCTCGAGAATACCACCGACATTTGTTTAGAACACATCTACCGTGTGAGCTAAATAAATCAAACCAGGTTTAAAAGAGTCGCAACAATTTGTCGCTGTTGATACGACTCTGTAATTTACCACGGAGTGTTGCGACGCCCTTCGCTGGGGGCTTTAAACTCAAAAAGAACGTCTTCAGGAGGCCACGAGACCATCTGGAATTGCGGGCCCTCGCAAGGAGAAACACCGGCGTGCGTGTGCGTGCCTGTGTGTGTGTGTGGGTCTGTCGGTGTTGGGTTCCAGCAAGAATGTCGACTCCTTACATCAGCCATCGGAGCGCGGCAAGAACGTCGAGGGATTACATCATCTGCCCCTCGCTGAAAGAACACCCAGAAATTGCATCAGCCGCCCCCGCACTTCGGACACCTCGTGAACACTCGAACACCGGGGAAGGCTCCTCTCTCACAGAGGGCCTTCTCGCCCTCGGATGGCTATATATAACACGGGCTCAGGGAGCCCGAAGTCGCCGATTGCCGATTAACCAGTCGACCATGCTACTTGTATATTCAGTGTACATAAAAGTTCTACTTCAGTAACTCCACTCCAGGCCTGTTTCCTCGGGGCCATGCTAGCAGCGAGCCACAGCCCCCCCCCTCTTGGTGCCACGCCTGAGATCGTCACCTCCCGAACGCAACAGGAGGAGGGATTAAATAGTATATTCGTTATGTGAAAATGTTTAAAAAAGATCTCACCTAAACAACACTTTACATACACTATACACTTTTTCTGAGTTATTAAAGGGTCATTCACGGTCGAAGTTTTAATACTTTTAGTCGGTAATTTAATTATCTCAACTACAGCATGTTTCTATGTGCAAATTGCTTTAGCCTCAGTGTACTATTGAGTACGAATGAAATGCGAGCAGTGGGGCGCGCGGCCTACGATACATGCTGCCTAGAGGCAACTTGAAACTGATAAAACTACGAAGTGGGAAGGGGGCTGCGAGGGTGCGCGCCCGCTTTAATGGGCATACCTTCGTAACCCCTCTCTTCACTTCGCAGTTTAATCAGGTCCTAGTTGCCTCGAAGTTGTCCAGCGTGTATCGAATGCCACGCGCTCCGACGTTCGTATTTTATTCGTACCCGCTGAGTACGACGTTTTTAACAAAGTCGACATTTTTTTTCCACTATTGGGACTTGCGGATCTTGTTCTCTGCAGAAGCCATTGACCTAAAGCAGACATACATTCGAGGCGCGCACAGGTTTCGCTAGAAAAGTTCCATGTCTTCCTGCCTCAGTGTGCGTTTTAAAAGATCACACAAAGATGGAAATAAACACAAATATTTCACGGGAATTAGGAAAAGTGATACACAGACTACGCCTGAATCCTGCGCACATAATCGTTAACCACTAAAGATCAGGCTATATACCAGCAATAAGGTTTTATTATGCGTTAAACAGGAGGAAGGTCTAACAAGACTGAAAAAAAAAGGCACACACAAGACACCAAAGGCAACGCCTCTCTGTCTCGCTCTTCCTCTCTCTCTCTTTCTCTATTTCTTTTTCTCTCTTTTCTTTTCTAAATTTGATCGAAAACAAGGATCATCTGGTCACATAGAAAGGTCAAAAAGGACATTCTCCTTCATCGATGGTTTACAGTCAGTTAAATCAACCAGTAGTCGTTATTCATTAATAAAAGAATTGTTCCATTCTAAAGACAGTGGTAACCATTATTGCTGAACGCTGTTTTTTGATGCAGGCATACTGATGGCTGACGCAACATCGGGGATGTGGTTGGTCCATTCCACACCTCAGTTCCCCATGAAAGTACATATGGGAGAGTTTAACATGACAAGGACCGCACGTAAGAACGGCCAATACTTTATGTGCCTAACAGTCCCTGCTAAAGAAGTGGACGTAATAGGTGAGTAGGACAGAGAGGTTGAAAGAAAGGCATTGCCAGTAACGCCATTTACTCTCACGTCGCAATCCTTGTCGTAACGCACCAACATATCGCTTTCTTTTTTGGGCTGATTCAAAAGTAGCATAGTTTCGTTTCTCAGGCCCGCTTATTTTTCTCGCCCCCTGTATGGAAATAATACACCCTTTTCAAAGGTGCGTGTCATCTATATCCGTTTTACCCCAAGAACCGTAGTAAAAAAAGTCCGGCTCCACGCGGAGCAATACAAATTTTTCCTTTATGTTGATAATTAAGACATATGTAGGTGAATTTTAGGTAAGATATATGTTATCTTATCAGGGCGTACATGGTACAAACACAAAAGCATCGCTCTTTCCTCCGACAACCGAATCTCGTAAGAAATACTTCGCGCCGCGTATGTACAGTGCGAAAAACTTGCTTTTTTTCTTGAGGTGAAAACGGGTATAGTAGCTTCTGCGCAAATTAGAAGCCTGCGACAAGACAGTGATTCCACGGTGCAGCTGCTATCACAAGAATTTCGCGTCAATATCTTGTGTAGCAGCCTACCTTAGTTTCTATTCAATGTCAGCTTACCATAGCACAGCACTCTACAAGACGTTTGGGGCAGACTTGTGCCTATCTCAAATACTCTACTCAATATACTGTATTTCAAAAACCTTTCTGAAGTATCTTGGTATCTTGCAAATACTTCTGATCGAGAGTATTTGATACTCTATTTTTAATTACAATTCTGAGTATCTTGTACTCATTATCTCAAATACATTTTTGACATTCCGCCATTTTACGACTTTTTCGGTATGAAGTGGCCTGGGCGTGGCACGAGCAAACGTGAACATTCTTTCGAGCAACCAAATCCTGTTGCTAGCTCCGATTAGCTACGTTGACTTTGCTTGAGCTCGTGAAAACATCGCTTCTTTGCCAATTGTGACTCATATTTCAGACCAAAGTTCGTGCAATGAAGGTTTTCCCCCTCGCCTTCCCAACGGTGGCTTTTGTTTTCATCGAGTTTCTCCCCGAAAAATGCTCAAACACAAGGTGTGGTTTTAGGAAGTAAAGGTGCCACTCTGCAGCGCAACGCAGACCGGGAAACGACCTACGACAACAAGTGCAGACTTGAGTGTCAAGAAAATAACAAATAGAAGAAAATGAGATGTGGACACACAAAAAGAAGACATTTTGTTTTGCTTTTTGTATATTTGATTCTGCTAGGGCAAAACGTCGAGGTTTTCTTTTGTTTCTTTTCTCTTTGTCGTCAGTCCGTCACCTATTGCTCTCGCGAACACTGGCTGCAAGCGAACGTTGATAAGCGGAGAACAGTACAGGAGACGAACTATGAGCTGGATGACCTCTCAAAATGCCAACAAAGTGTCCCCCAATGTTGAGTGCCTTTCTGAACGCAACCTACTTGAAGAAGGTGCGACCACTGCAGTGGCTATTATGTGGGTTCTCTTTGCTATCACATCACTCATGTCCGTATCCCAAGTTCGTTTATAGTGAACTCTCCATAAAGGGGATATGAATTGTAGTTAAACGATGCGTCTAAGGTGCGCCGCAGGACGCACCTTAGACGCATCGATAGTGATATCGCATCAGCGATATCACTATTGGAGAGGCGCTCCGACCCGTTTGTCAGCCCCCCCTCCCCCCCACGGTGTTTACCCAACATAAGGCCTGTGCACATGCCCACAGGCCTTGCGGGCATGTTCTTGTCATCTTTTTTAATAGAGCGCGGGGCACAGTGTAATGTAAAAATACCAACAATTAGTGAAGTGGCGTTAAGTGCCGGATCTCTCCCGAAACTAGTCGTCAGAGGATGCGAGCTTAACCCACTTGGCTTTTGTGCTGAGCCGGGCACCGTGCATGCTGCATTGTTCATGCAGACCGGAGTGGTAGCAAAAAAGACCCTCCTCCCCCTCACCGGAGAACATGAACTAAGGCGAACGCTGATGCCGCGTTCGGTTAAGTCAGCCGAGCGCCGAGTCATTGTATTTGTTGTCCCCATTTATGTAGTTCTGAAGTTAACCGCTTGGGGCACCACGGTCTGATCTCCTCCCCAATAGCTAAAGCGAGCTCTGTCTCGTTGTCCCACAAATGTTTTGTAAGATCTATCAGTGATATTGCCACGCGCGTTGCCCAGCGAGCGCGTGACCGAATAGTTACCGCTCTTGGCTCTTGCGCGGAGGCTCTCGCGCGGAGGCTCCGGGTTCGATACCAGGGAGCGGACTCCTTTTTATTGATTCTTTGAACTTGAAATTCTCGTAAGTTCTAGATCTGATCGAGTTACGAATGTTCTACACGCCGAACTTTCTACGTCGAATGTTCCAGAAACACACGCGGGTACAACAGGTGCTCCGAGTGGCGGTCCGGAGTCAGTCTCGCCCCAGCACTCGATCCTGCTGTTTCGCCAACATTGACGCCTGCGACGCTAGCCTTTCTCTATTTTGTTTTGGGCACAAGTTCGCATCATTAAATGTTTAGTTTCTTCAGTTATTCGCCGCCTCATCATTTGTCATTCGTGACAATATCCTGCTCCCTACGATACTTTTTTTTTCTTTCTTTAACCGTTTTGTGTTGTTGCGTGCTAATAAACCATTCTGGTAACCCAGATTTGCTCAGCTGTATAATTGTCGTTGTCACTGACGTCGATACAAATTATGCAATGCGAAGTATCTTCAAAAGTAACTGAACTACATTTCTAAGTATTTGTACTCTACTCCAGATACTCTACAGTGAAAGTAACTTGAGTAGTATTTTAAATACTTTGTAAAGCAGGTATTTACTAACTTAACTTAAACACTTTTATCGAGTATTTTGTCCAACACTGGTTTGGGGTCACAATCGATGCTAACGTTGTTGTTTTTTTACACAAGACCTGGAATTTGAGAATGCAGATCCCCTCCATGCGCTGGCGAATCACCCGTGATCATCTCAATCCCAGTTCGTCTACTCGATCTGCCAGCGAGCGAATAATAATCTGATACGAGGGTCAAATATAATTTCTCATGTTGATTGTATCAATTGTGGTACCGGTGAATGTCATCTCCTAGTGATTTTCAAACCGTCGAATACACAAGCGCTTCGTACTGGCATATTCCAGCGCAGATAAACAAAAAAACAAAAAAACGTATTGCAGTCGTTGCCGCTCGCAGCTGAGGGGGACGCGATTGAACCCGATCACCGAACAACGCTTCCGGGTCAAATGACGTGAAAAGACATACGAAGCAACGCTGGATATGGATATGTTTTCGAATGTCAAGGTTCCAAATCTTTTACTTCGGAGTGAAATCGAGAAATACCGCCGCGGGAAGGCGCAGACGTGACTAAGATAGTGCTAGTCCATCAGGAATGATCGAAGCGAGCAGAGTTTCGCTATGCAACGTAACGTCTGCGCTGTCGTTGGTGACGCTGCCAACCAGCTGCCAATAACTACCCAAGGTAGAGTAACTGCATAGGCTCTGCTTGCAGAGCCAGAGTATCGCTTAAATGCATCACACGAGTGTTTGGGGTCAATTCGTGGCGAAATATTTTAGCTTTCTGATGCGCAATTATTGGATTCAAAAATTATAATAACAGGTTGACGTTGCATATTGCATCACAGCGCGGGACTGTGATGGTGATCTGCTGTTTTTGTTATCAGGGTCTCGTCACATTTTACGAACAAAGAGATAAACAAAACTTGCCAACATCCCAAGCACATATTGTTGAGGCATTGTCAGGTTAAAAAACGCAAGAAGTAACTTATTATATTCCCTCTTCTGGCTTTGTTATTTGTTCTTCGGCATTCTTATCGGCTAATGCAGCAATCTCATCGGCAAGGGAGCGAAAATAAGATGTTCTATGACGTACTGTGCTCAGCGCTTATTATGTCACTTTGAACTATAGCTATTTTTTGCGTTGGAGCATTACCAACTGACCACAAAAAGTTATTTTTTTTGCACAAGGGATCCTCTGGAAGGTTCCTCAGACACCACCAAAACGCTGTCCGCGTTAAGACGCCGGAAATAATTTCGTGTTTTGTTGTGCTTGTCTGACAAGGCAATTATCATGGTGCAGATCCCCAGCAGATGTCACAGAATCTGCATATAATCAAATCGTTTTGAGTACTCTGCACTTGTCTGTCCCTTGATTTCCGGCCGCAAGACTGAAGCGCACGCGCAATAAAAATGGCGTCAAAATGGTGTCAGATAGCCAAAAACAATATTGCAACGCGAAAAAAAAATATACCGCACAAACGCGCCTTTAAAAATAACGCACCATTTTCTCCTACCAGACACCTCCTTGCGATCGTTTTTTCTGATCACTTGCCGCGAGGTCATCGATGGTTAAAATTGCAAAAATAACGAGGTTCCAAAATTTGCATTGTTATAGGATTTATTATTGGCGTGCATGAAACATATTTTGTACAAACGTGGCTTGCGCACGACGACGCTGGTTTCCAAACGTCAAAATCAAATTCTGAAGTGGCTCAGTGCCGACGTCAAGGCGTCAACGCCGTCTCTTTGCCATTTTTGCTTTGATCTCTCAAAATGGCAAGCCCGATGGTTGTGCCGCAATCAAGCGCGATGTTATCAACGACTCTGAAGATCAGGTGTCGTTTTCGGTACCAAACGACCTTTCGAACTTTGATAAGAAATTAGTTGAACGTTCGCAGAGGTTGGGTCTGATACTGTACAAGACGCCTGATCGAGGGCCAGAAGATGCTTTTGAGGACGCCGCCGAGTCGTCTTTACTTTGAGTTGCTTCAGATATGCGGCTCCTTGACAACAAAGACTGGTAAAGGTGTGTCCAGACAGAATATTTGAGAAAGCCTGAGACGACACTCCTCTGTCATATAAAGTGAATGTTGGAGTCCGGCAGTCCGTCTTCTGTTTGGACATGCACCAGGCAAACATCACGGCTTTCCTCCTTCTGGCCTCCTCTGAATTTTTTTGACGTCGGTGCTCGTCAGACTTGGCGTAATACGCCACCTGCCAATGGTGTGCCTGCGGCCTGTCCTTTTCTTCCCGTTTACTGGACTCGAAGTGCAGCGGAGGCCTTGAGCGATTGACTGACAGCCAACAGAGGTTGTGATGTCCGGACCCACGTGATGAGCATGCTCTAGGCCTCCGTGAAGGACGTAAGCTGACCTTGGTAAAGGGAAGCTCCCCCCCCCCCCCCCCGACAAAAAAATAAAACGAACGGACGGAAGCGTTGCGCCGCACTTTATATAGACCTTTCTCACAAGGGCGCCGCCATCTATAATTGTCGTCACTTCCAGTATGGGCGAAAACATTGTTTTGCCGTCGCCACGCAAATAGAAGGTATTTAGGATATAAGCGTAACCGTCACGCATTATCGTTTTGCATTCCATCTACTTTTTCACTGTTTGCATGTTGAAACGTTTTATTATTTTTTCGTCGCCCATACCGGATATGCCTATTAGGTGGCTGGGGACTAGAGTACACGAAAAAGGTCTATAGCGAGAAGTGTCGCCTCATGTGTTCTTGAGGTGTCCTGTTTCGACAGCCATTAATGCAGCTTTGTTTTGACCGAGCAATGGTCCTAGGGAAGTTGCCTCCAATCACGCTTGCTTTTCCGCTTCATTCTTTGGAAGGTTGTGTAGAGGGGCACTTTCGAATGTGCCACTAATAGAACAGTCCTTGTCACAGCTCCGACGTGACATCGCCCCTCACGTCGCTCATCAAAGTTCGCTGCACTTCTTCAACTGCACTCCTTTTGAAAGTGTTTTGAAACTAAGCAGAACGGTGGACCACTAATATATCAAAACTCACTACTGACGCGTCATCAAGAGCGAGCGCCTGATGTCTGATCGACGAGGACAGAAGAGGGAAAGACAAACAACTTTTCCTCTTATAATGTTAATGCAAATATGCAAAGGTGCAAGCGGGCTGGACAAGAATAATGCTAATTATCTCTGGAGAAGGTGAACAAGGGGTACCGAGGACAAACAAAAATCTACAAACACAGCTTGGTGACTGCTGCGTGACTGAAAAAAAAAAACGGCTGGTCCTGGTATTAAACCAGGGAACTCTCCATTGCCAGTGAAAGCGCTAAACCAACTGAAGCTAACACAGAGGCTCTATTTATGCACTTGGCAAATAGGCGTCGGGAAATCCGGCGGCCGTGATTGGCCAACGCCGCACTTGACCTTGGCGATGACCAATCATAGCTATCGGATTTGTCGCCGACTTTTCGCAAGTGTGCAGATTAGGGCCCCAGGCGTTAGACGCCAATAGAACAAACGGGTTTTAACACCTGCCACCAGTCTAACACCAACAAGGGTGAACGGCCTGCATTTCAAAGTTATGATAATAATGCAATTAATGCAAAAGTGCCAGCGAGAAGGTCAAGAATAACGATCATAACCCCTGGAGAAAGGAAACAACGGGGACAATGGACAAACCCAAATCTCCAAACACAACTAGGTGATTGGTGCGCGGGCTGAAAATATCGCCCTGGTCCTGGTATCGAACCAGAGACCTCCTAATTTCCAGTGGAGCGCTCTACCAACTGAGATAATCAGAACTTAGATGTCAGTAGAAGCAAACGGATTTTATCAGCCGTCACCAGTCTAACACCAGCAAGACTGAATGGCCTGCATTTTAAGGTTATGCCAATAATGCAATTATGCAATGGTGCAAGCGAGCTGAACAAGAATAACGATAATAATCCCCGAAGAAGGAGAACAAGAGGGACAACGACAAACAAAAGTTTCCAAACACAACTAGGTGATTGGTGCGCGACTGAAAATATCACCTGGTCCTGTATCAAACCAGGGACCGCTTCCTTTTCAGCGGAGCGCTCTGCCAACGGAAATAACCAGAAGTTAGACGTCAGTAGAGCAAAAAGGTTTTAACAGCCGCCACCAGTCTAACACCAACAAGGGTGAAGGGCCTGCATTTTAAGGTTATGACGATAATGCAATCAATGCAAAGGTCCCGCAAGCTGGACAAAATAAACAATAATAATCCTTGGAGAAGGGGAACGAGAGGGACAAAGGACAAACAGAAATCGCCAAAACCAGCTAGGTGACTGGTGCGCGACTGGAAATGCCCACCTGTCTTGGTATTGAGAAAGAGACCTCGAGCGCT